>RXON01000210.1:0-71119 GCA_009667805.1 Leptobrachium leishanense
CTGCTGAAAATCAGTGTGCCAGCAATTGCAAAACCTGTCGCAACCTTAATCAATGAATCACTGGCGACTGGATACATACCCAAACTCTGGAAGACTGCAAGGGTGGTACCTATCTATAAAAGTGGAGACAATACTTTGGTATCCAACTACCGCCCAATATCACTGCTCCCTGTAATGTCAAAAATTCTGGAAAAATGTGTCTACGCTCAATTACTGTCACGTTCAGCCACTATGGCGGTACCCGGCATGCGCCAAGTAGGGCCCAGGTATGAGGAAAAGCCGCTATATGCAGAGATGCGTGACACAATGATCTAGGATATGTGAATAAACCACAGGAGACACTGGGGACCTTTGCACGGCTATACCGAAGGAGCCCTATACTGATAGATCGGTCCTTAGAGTGGCCGAATCTGCACTAATAGAAAAAGGTTACCTTTGTAGCCATGCAGAGTCCTGGGGAAAACACAGACACCTGAAGGAGTATACTCAACAACTTGCAGGGAAGGACTTCAATATACAAAAGCCGTGGTCTACAGGGATACACAACATATAATACAATATGCACAGAACAGCTAGGGATGTCCAGAAGAGTCGTTAATAAATAAATAAATAAGCCAGGGGTCAAAACCAAAAAGTATACCTTGAGCCAAAGCGGGGATATAGCACCAGAGAAAATCCGTCAGCCAGGCCAGAGGGTCAATACCAGGAAGTCAATCAGAACATAAAACTCAGACAAGGGGGAAACACTGAAATAGAACTAGGACGGAATAACAGGGAGCTCTCAGGAACAAATCTGTAGCTGAAGTGAACCAGGATGCAAGAGCATGGTGATATGGGCCCATGGCTTTATATAGGGGAGTAATCAGCCCATATCACCAGCAGAAGCTCAACGAGCAATAAACTTAACCCCTGAGCTGCATGTCAGGGAAAGCAGCACAGGGAAACACATGGAAACACAGACATCTGAATACAGAGGGCAGGGAGACAGGGTTGAAACGTAGGAACCTGACAATTACGTGATTATTATCAGTATCGGAACTATTTAACCCCAGATCAATCAGGCTTGCGTCCAAATCATTCAACTGCAACTGCACTTTTAAAAGTTTTTGTAATGATATCCAAGCGGACATGGAACAAGGAAACCTAACTGGAGCCATCTTCCTTGATTTTGCCAAGGCTTTTGACACCGTAGACCATGGCATCCTATTACAAAAACTTAAAAACTCTGGTATTGGTGATAGCACGTTAACCTGGTTCCAATCATATGTGTCTGATAGGTCGCAATTTGTGTCTATTTCTGACAGCACTTCCCTTCCCCTCCCAGTCACGTGCGGCGTACCGCAAGGCTCGATACTCGGCCCCCTGCTATTCACAATATTCATAAATGATCTGCCCAACATCTGCAAAGCCTCAACTGTACACATGTATGCAGACGACACTGTAATCTATACCAGCAAACCAAATCTCCCACAGCTGGAGGCAGTGCTGCAAGAACAATTCACAGGGGTAGAAAAGTGGATCGCAGATAACAAACTTTTTCTAAATACTGACAAAACTGTATTGATGCTCTTTGGAACCGCACCGAAACTACACAAATTGCAAACACCCCATCTATGTGTCAGGACAAAATCAAATGGCACGCTGACTACAGTCACTTCTCTCAAATATCTAGGTATGTGGTTAGACCCAAATCTATCTTTTGGCCCACACATTGAAAAACTCTCATCTAAACTTTACCCCAAACTAGGTGCCCTGTACAGAAACAAATCCTGCCTGAGCCCCGTGGTAAGAAAGCAGATTGTACAACAAATGCTTATGCCAGCCATTGAAAACGGAGATGTAGTGTATGCAGCTGCCCCTCAAACACACCTTCAGAAACTTACGACATTGTATAACTCATTCTGTCACTTTGTGCTACAATGTATACATGACCCACCATTGTTACATGTTAAAAGAACTAAACTGGCCATCACTGGAATCTAGACGTACCCTTCACCTTTCCAACCTGGTGTTTAAGAGCTTTTCTGGGAAGCTGCCACTCTACCTGAATATGCTGCTTCCTCCGGCAGTTCCCTCATCCTATAACCTCCGATCCAGGACCAGCACCTTACTTGCAATACCACAATACAAAAAGAAAGTGGCTCGATCCTCATTTTCCTACAGAGCACCGCATTTATGGAATAACCTCCCAGACACCATCAAATCTTCCCCCAGTCTAAAGTCCCTTAAGACTTCCCTATTAACATACAATACGGAATGCACCTGTAAACATGTAACATAATGACTTTATTTCCTACATATCTATTTTTCTGTTAATCTGTATATTTGGTCTTGTGTTAATTTCTTGCATTTTACTATTTTGTATTTCTGTAACCACTCAATGTTCTTGAACCCAGGACATACTTGAAAACGAGAGAAATCTCAATGTATCCTTCCTGGTAAAATCCTTTATAAATAAATAAATAAAATAAATAAATAAATAAATCTCCTCTCAAACACGTGCAGAAGCACACTTATATAGTGTGCTGTGGGACTTAGCTCTCTGAGCCAATGATTGGGCAAAATTTGCCCAATCAGGACTCTGAGCCGTGATTGGCATAGTCTTGAACCTGTCTCGCACCTGACCTGTGGTCAGGTGCAAGGCTGTAGCCAATTACAAGCTTCAGCCAGTGGAAAAGTGCATTGTGGTCCATTGTGGTGCATTGTGGGCGAACATGCGTCGAACACGCGGAAATGTTCGTAGTTCGCGAACATGCGAACAGGCGATGTTCGAATCGAACTCCGAACCGAACAGCTCATCCCTATGTGTCGGTCAGGGAGCATGTGGTCATTATACTGTGTGTCAGGGTCAGGCAGCGTCCGGTCTTTATACTGTGTGTCTGGGTCAGGCAGCATCTGATCATAATACTGTGTGTTGGGGTCAGTGAGTGTCTGGTCATTATACTGTGTGTCGGGGTCAGGGGCGGATCCAGAGACTAGTCTCAGTAGGGGTACTGACAGAAAATAAGGTGTTTTAGCAGAGATCCCGACTCACGAGAATTTACAATCTAGAGGAGCAGAGGGTCCGGCTCACAGGAGTTTACAATCTAGAGGAGCAGAGGACACCCAGGAGCTTACAATCTAGAGGAGCAGAGGACACCCAGGAGTTTACAATCTAGAGGAGCAGAGAGCACCCAGGAGCTTACAATCTGGAGGAGCAGAGGACACCCAGGAGCTTACAATCTAGAGGAGCAGAGGACACCCAGGAGTTTACAATCTAGAGGAGCAGAGAGCACCCAAGAGCTTACAATCTGGAGGAGCAGAGGACACACAGGAGCTTACAATCTGGAGGAGCAGAGGACACCCAGGAGCTTACAATCTAGAGGAGCAGATGACACCCAGGAGCTTACAATCTAGAGGAGTAGAGGACCCCCAGGAGTTAACAATCTAGAGGAGCAGAGAGCACCCAGGAGCTTACAATCTGGAGGAGCAGAGGACACCCAGGAGCTTACAATCTAGAGGAGCAGAGGACACCCAGGAGTTTACAATCTAGAGGAGCAGAGAGCACCCAAGAGCTTACAATCTGGAGGAGCAGAGGACACCCAGGAGCTTACAATCTGGAGGAGCAGAGGACACCCAGGAGCTTACAATCTAGAGGAGCAGAGGACACCCAGGAGTTTACAATCTAGAGGAGCAGAGAGCACCCAGGAGTTTACAATCTGGAGGAGCAGAGGACACCCAGGAGCTTACAATCTAGAGGAGCAGAGGACACCCAGGAGTTTACAATCTAGAGGAGCAGAGAGCACCCAAGAGTTTACAATCTGGAGGAGCAGAGGACACCCAGGAGCTTACAATCTGGAGGAGCAGAGGACACCCAGGAGCTTACAATCTAGAGGAGCAGATGACACCCAGGAGCTTACAATCTAGAGGAGTAGAGGACCCCCAGGAGTTAACAATCTAGAGGAGCAGAGAGCACCCAGGAGCTTACAATCTGGAGGAGCAGAGGACACCCAGGAGCTTACAATCTAGAGGAGCAGATGACACCCAGGAGCTTACAAACTAGAGGAGCAGAGAGCACCCAGGAGCTTACAATCTGGAGGAGCAGAGGACACCCAGGAGTTTACAATCTAGAGGAGCAGTTACAGACTCATATCTGAGAGGTTTATTACTGTGCAGCTCTAGCTTTCTTATACACCCTGGAGGATCAAACTCTCAAGGACCCATTACTTACCTCCCTGGTGTCCCTGCATGGAGGCTCCAGCCCCTCTCTCCTCTGATCCTGTTGCTCAGTGCAGCCTCAGATCCAGCCCTTTCCTGTGGCTGTCAGGCAGGCATTGAAGGAGACCGGCTCAGCCACATGGTCACCGGGAAAAGGATCACCACGTGACACGCCCCTGACACATGACTGGGAGGGGCAATCCACAGTGCTTCTGCACAGTGTGTGCCTCTGCAAATCACCATGTCTGCATTCACTGCACACATCGTGATTTGAGTTCTGGAGGTCAGCCTGGCATCTCAGCTGCTCGGGGGGCAATTGCCCCGTTGCCCCCCCCCCCTGGATCCACCCCTGGTCGGGGTCAGGGAGCATCTGGTCAATATACTGGGGACACACCTTGGAAGGCTCTTATATATTAGTCTGTTTCCAAGAGGGATGCACCGAAATTTCAACCACTGAAATGCAACGACCAAAAATGGTGTTTTCAGCTTTCGGCCGAAAAGGAAAAACTGGCCAAAAACTTCAGTTGAAAATTACCTATCCGAACCTGGCCCAGCTGCCAGCTCAGCCTGATGCACAGTGCTGCCATGATTATTTGCTAACACTTTAGGCTTTTCCGGTCTCAGCTGCCCTTAGAGGTGTCACATCCCATGCCATTATTCATCCCCGGCACTAGCCGTGCACCGAGTGATATGCGGGTCGCTGCGGTCATGTGGTAAGCTGGGGGCGGGGCCTAGTGTGATGATGCAACTATAGCCAGTCAGACAGGATGTGATCGTTGCCATGACGTGGTTTTCACCTCCTCTCAGTGCTCTTGTGCTTATTGATTCTCAGTGTACCGCATACTGGCTTGTTTGACTACCCTCCGTTTTTAATCCTTGGCATTCCTTTGACTTTTCTCTCTGGCAAACAACCCCAGCTATTCTGATAACCCACTCTGACAAATGACCCCTGAAATCCTCTGACGTTCTGGTTCTCGTATTTGGTAGACCATATAAAGGATTGAAAGTGTAGGATAGACATGCTGCGTCCAGGGATCAGTAATATCTTGGGGAGATCCGTAACAAGATGACCGCTAGAGCCATACTCCATCCGGAAACATGGGCTGCAGTGATTCAGTTCCGTTTAGTCACTGAGGCATTTCTTTTGGGGGCATATGGGGTGTGTTGGATGCCAGAGTGGCTCGAGCCATTCCCTGGTTTGTCGCCGGTTTGTTGATGACGCGCAGCGTGTGGTAAAGCAGCTCTGGGCATTGGACTAGCAGTGACACCTTCCAGGCTGTGTTTTTCTGTTCTGGGAGGTGGAACATGTCAAAAGCCAGGAGAGACCATACAGGGAGACGCGTGTGCCTGTATAATTACCGCAAGTAATGCAGTGACAGTGAAAGCATTTGTAGCGCTCACTCCCGGAGGAGCCGCTGAAAATGAACCACGGGTCAGTCTCCCCGCACTAGGGAATAAATATACTCCAGCACCGTTGTGGATTTTATAATTTATATAGTTTACTAGAGTAAAAAGCATATAATCAGACACAGTGTTCGTAGATATATTTACAGTATTTCGTATCGCGGTAAACGCGCAGCGGAAAAAAAGAAATACGAGGTTTCGTATTTCGGGAAAAAAACGCAGCCGAACAGAAAAAAAAATACAATGCTTCGTAATTTCGAGAAACGCGTAGCGGAAAAGAGAATGCAATATTTTGTAATTCGAGAAACGCGCAGCGGAAACAAATAAAATGCGAATCTTTACCCCTTTTTGGGATATTAGGGAGTGAGTCCCGCACAGGTTAAGTCCCGGACTGTAAGTGTATGTGTGTGTTATGGTACCCGGGTACTATTCAACTGGCCAGTGAATTACTTATAGCGATGTCTTCGACTAGTCAAGTTGGGGCCCTGTGGGTTTTGAGGACAAACAGCAGCGTGCTTTCTTGACTTTATAAACCGGCCTTGGAGGCCTCTCACCCATCCGCTCGATCACCAAGCTCCGCTGACCCAGGACGTCTCTCCGCTTGTCGCCTTGCTGGGATACCGGCTACTGGATCTGTGGTCAGGCTTTCTGTGCTCCGGCCCGGACTTGTCCAGCTACCGCCTGCTCTCCCTTCCAGTGGATTTGCGGTACTCCTTATTCAGGGTCCTCTGCTTGCCTGGGTAGTAGCTTAGGTAATGTCTGTGGATAACTAGGGTTCCGTCTGGTAAAGCTGGATAATCTGGATAGGAATCCTGGTAGGCCCCACCTGCGCTCCGGCCTAGTCTCTGCTCCGCTCTGCAATACTGTGTCCTGTCTCATGCACTCCCTGGCGCGCTCTGCCCGCTATCTCCACGAGGCTCAGGATGTACAGCGTCTGTGCCCCACCCACTTCCTGTGTCTGTTCACAAAGCATGCCGGGAAACGTAGTCCCAATGTTCAGTGTCTCTTATTGCGCTTGTCTCCCTCCGGTGGCCAAAAATAGGTACTGCCACAGTAAGGTTTTAAACACAGCGCTACACATTTGATGTCCGTACTGAATATGAATAGGAAATATACTAGTTTTCTCTGTGTAAAAGCCATGTTGTGCTGTTTTATTTTACGGTAGGAGGGTATAAGCAATATTGCCTCCCTCTGCCTGCGTTTTGGAGGAGCTGGTGAGGGAGATGACGCGCTAGCTCAGTGCTGGAGTAAGGGGATCTGCCTGTACTCACTCAGTCAGTCTGGCCTCAGCACAGGACCTCAGTGTCACATTTCCACTGGTTACAGCCAGGCCCCCTGGTGGTGGGAGCAATCCAGGACAGCTCTTCCCTGTCTGGGATAACAATTCCACCCTGTGCCGCTCCTGGGTTTCGCTGTAGCTGTTCATGTCTGGGATCACATGACCCAATTGCCCAGACCTTTTCACTATTTAAACACTAGCAGCATAGAGGCCCATTGCTCTGGCATGAGTTCTGGTTGCTGTTCCTTAGGGTTCAGGTTCCGGTGTTGCTGCATTCCTGCAAAGTATTCTTGGATTCTCTGGTTTATGATCTTTGGCATATATCTTGACTATTCTTTTTGTCTCCTCCCTGCACTCTGTATTATTGATCTGTGTGACGACCCCTGCTAGTCTGACGTTCCTTCCTGGTTCTTGTTCCTTGGCTCCAGTCTTGACCATTCTTGTCTATTCCTTGTTTCTTGTTGTTTGTATATTGTTATCCTTAGCACAGAGGCCAGTATAAGGACCTTTATTTCAGTTCAGGGTTTCCTATGTGTTTGTCTTGTTTAACCCCCGCCCTTCCTGTTCTCCTGTCTCTGTTATTCTTTGTTAGGTCTCCATAGGTAGAAGACCATTTAAGGATCTTACCCCAGTGATAGTGTTTCCTTTAGATTTCTTATGTACCCTCCTGTTCTTCTTGTTATAGTCCTGATTTATCCTGTCTGGTATCTGTCTGTCAGGTTTAATACCTTGCAGGTACTTGCCTTTCAGGTTATGAGCCCAATATGCAGGTCTCGGGGATGCACACAGTTCGTGGGAGAGGAGAATCACACAGGAGGGCTGTGGGACAGGACACACTGGAACTCACAGGTTGGCTGAGGGTGATGGGGAAAGCAATCCTTGAGTCCAGGTGCGAGGGTAGCTGCTCTAGGGAGAGCACGTTGGGAAGGGTCTGTGCTCCTGGGAGAGCACGGTGGGATTAGCAGGGGGAAACACGAGGAGTGAATAGGGAAAGCAGGTTTCTGGAGCTTGATGTTTGCAGGTCTTGTTCATAGGAACAGGAGACAACAATGAAGCATTGTGGGAAGGTAGGAGGGAACTTTTATTGGTTAGACACATGGGTGTGTCACGTGACCTGAGGTATGTGTGTGTTAGGTGCATTAACTGTTTATTTAGCTGGTTTCACAGTAGAAGGGCAGCACCTTTCATGCAGCTGCCACTTGCATGGATTCACGCAGGAACGGACAGGTACGGTCCTGACAGTACCCCCCACTTTAGAAATCGCACTCCGGGCGATTAAGTGACCGGAACTCCAGCCTAGGAACGCTTCTTTCTTTGGCGTCTTCGGGTCTTTGCTCTGGAGCTGTTACTGGTCACCTTGGGGGTCTCACTCTGGGTCAGGTCACTGGTTGGCAGGTCATCCGTATTTTCCGATGTATCAGAGGTCAGAGGATGCAACGGGGGCTTTGGTGGATGCTGGAGGTCTGCCGGATCTGCAGCGCGGCTGTAGATAGTAGCCAAGGTGTCCTGTACCTGTACCACCAAGGAATTATGGTCGCCCTGGATGTCCTGTACAGTACGGGTGAGTGTCTCCACTTGGGTCGCCAAGGTGGTGACAGCAGCAGTGATCATCAGGACATCACTGGATGAATCGGCATCTACAGAAACTGGTGCGGCAGATGTGGTGGGATCCTCCACGGTGGCTACACGTTCTGGAGGTAGGGGATCCACGCCCGTGGGGTCTTGGGGAACATTGTCACGGGTAGTGACAGGGTCCATGGAATGTTCATTCAATTTTGTGCCAAGTACCTCAGTACACCGGATTTCTTGGCTGGATGGTTCTTTGATCTCCACTGCAGTGCGTGGCTCAGTCTGGGTGTAAACATAGGGGGGATTTTGAACTTGAAGGTCTGGGAGTGGCTCGCCATCAGGCACGGTGTACAGTGACTTGCAGGCAGAGGGCACAGAGTCCAGATATGGGTCAGTGAGAGGGGTCACCACAGACGACTGACAAGGAGCCCGAGAGCAGGAGGGAAACTTGATTTGGCGGCTGTGGGGAATTGGACAGTCCATCTTACTTACTCCTGTAAGTCTTCTAGGGGTGCCAGATCCACAAGGGTAAGTAGCTGGGATGGCAGCTGGCATGAAGGTGGTAGCACTGGCTATAAAGTGCTGCCTGGGAGTGCTAGGTGTTACAGCAGGTTCAATCTCCATAGGAGGGCGATCAAACACATGAAAGTCTGCTTCTCGCACAACCGTCCCATTTGACCCGTAGACAAATCCAGGTGGTAAGGGTTTCAGGGTTATTCTGAGGCCTTCCGGAGACATGATGGTGGCATCTTCCACCGTAAACCCCACATATCCCGCACGCTGACCTGGGGGTCCTTGTGAGCGCCGGGCTGTTTGTGGGTCACAATCATCGGAGTCCTCAGAGTCCCAGACCCCTGGTGCATATTCATATATGGGGTCATAAGAGGACAATTCTTGCTGGTAGGGAGTACCGGTAGTACTGGCCACAAGATGCTGTCTGGGAGTGATGGGTGTGCTGATTGTAGTCATAGCAGTCTCCATCTCCATAGAAGGGTCAGACTCCTCAGACACTGGGTATTCTTGTTCCATAGAGTCAGATTCCAGGAATTCTGTGGGTTCTGTCTCCATGGGCAGTACATCGTCCTCTTCAGAGCTAGCCTCCAGGAACACCGAACTTCTGGACACCACAGGTGTGGATCTCTTGGGGATAGGTTTCGGTGTGGGAGGTTTCTTGGGAGCTGGTTTGGGCGTTTTCCCTGGCTTTGGCACCGATGCAGGCTTTGGTGCTTTAACAGCTCTAGGCTTAAATGCAGGCACGGTTGCTTTCACCGGTTTGGGCGGCGGTGCAGGCTTGGTTACCTTACCAGTCTTGGTTACTGCAGCAGGCTTGGTAATTGCTGCAGGCTTAGGCCCTGGTGCAAGCCTGGTCTCTTCACGCGGGGGCAGCGTGATCTTGACACGAGGCGTACTTCTTGGCATTGGAGTTTTTGCAGACCTTTGCCAAGGACTTTCATTCTTGGGTTTTCTTATTGGGCAGTCTACCAAGAAATGGTTGGAACCTCCACAATACAGGCAGAGATTGAGGGTTTGCCTTCTGGTACGCTCCTCTGGTGAAAGGGGATCACGTTTCTTCCCAGCAGGAGTACGCACCTTAGTGGAGGTGTCCCAGATGGTTTGCAACAGCTCCTTCATGAGGGTGGACAGGTGCTGGAATAAGTCCTGGAAAGTTCTCTGAATCACCTCCATTATAGCGTGCATTACTGCGGACTCATTTCTTTCTGGCTTCATTGTATTGTCAGGTTTAATACCTTGCAGGTACTTGCCTTTCAGGTTATGAGCCCAATATGCAGGTCTCGGGGTGCACACAGTTCGTGGGAGAGGAGAATCACACAGGAGGGCTGTGGGACAGGACACACTGGAACTCACAGGTTGGCTGAGGGTGATGGGGAAAGCAATCCTTGAGTCCAGGTGCGAGGGTAGCTGCTCTAGGGAGAGCACGTTGGGAAGGGTCTGTGCTCCTGGGAGAGCACGGTGGGATTAGCAGGGGGAAACACGAGGAGTGAATAGGGAAAGCAGGTTTCTGGAGCTTGATGTTTGCAGGTCTTGTTCATAGGAACAGGAGACAACAATGAAGCATTGTGGGAAGGTAGGAGGGAACTTTTATTGGTTAGACACATGGGTGTGTCACGTGACCTGAGGTATGTGTGTGTTAGGTGCATTAACTGTTTATTTAGCTGGTTTCACAGTAGAAGGGCAGCACCTTTCATGCAGCTGCCACTTGCATGGATTCACGCAGGAACGGACAGGTACGGTCCTGACACTGTCACTCTTTGTGCGCTGTGATCTGTTCGTGCAGCCCGCAGCTAACATGCCTCAAGGGCTTATTTCCTTCCTGAACCAAGGCCCCACCATGGCCCAAGCCAAGGGCCATCGTGACACTCAGGTTCCAAGGCACAAAGAGCACACCAGGGGAGACCAAGCACCCCCTCCTCCGCTGTTACATGTACTCAGCCTATCCTCCCTTACCTGTAACATGTGCCCACCCTATGCTGGCACCAGGCTTCGACGGCCTCCAACTCATTTTATTTTGTAATTTTTTAAAAGCTCTTTTTGTTTTTTTACTGTTTTTAGACATTTAGATTTTTTTTTTAAATACTTTTCTTAATTTTCTAAGAGATCTTTTATTTTTAAAGGACCTTTTTTTATTATTTAGGGTAAAAAGTCATTCTCGGCTGAGCTCATCTTACATTTTTGGGCCCAAATTTTCATTTCGTGCATCACTGGTTTCCAATATTCGGCATTGCTATGTATTTAGGGTTAGGGTTACTGTTTCTGATTATTTATGGTTGGGTGAAATAAATGTTGATCAGATGGACACTCACCATTGCCTTGCGGTGTGTGCTGGGTCCTCACTCCAAGGACTTAATATAATGAAAGATTTACATCCAAAAGAATGCACCAAGATAGAATAGTTGGTGTATCCCTCTGGTGACAGGACAAGTTTGGTGTGTGTGTGTCAGGGACGTGCGGTGAGGTCAGTGGCTGGTGAGGCACTGGCTAGTATCAGAGCCAGATATACACAGATTATGTAGGTTCAGGTTCAGTGCTCCCCAGGATCTGGCTGCTCTCAGTGCTCCCCAGAATCTGGCTGCTCTCCTTGCTCCCCAGGATCTGGCTGTTCTCAGTGCTCACCAGGATCTGACTGCTCTCCATGCTCCCCAGGATCTGGCTGCTCTCCGTGCTCCCCAGGATCTGGCTGCTCTCAGTGTTTACGAGGAAGTTGGAACTTTCTTTCTGTGCCACAGAGGCTTAGTTGGCTTCTCAGAGCAGGAGAACCAACCTACAAGTGATTCTATTAGTCTCTGGAGCCAATCTTTGACAAACAGGCTGACTCTTTTTGGCATCATCCCAGTCAATCACACACAAGAAGCTGGCGCAAAATAGAACAGTATAATGGCATAAAACTAGAACAAACCTATCAATGCTATATTATTTTTTTATTTATTTATTTATAAAGGATTTTACCAGGAAGGATACATTGAGATTTCTCTCATTTTCAAGTATGTCCTGGGTTCAAGAACATTACAATGTTACAGTTGTTACAGAAATACAAAGTAATAAAATGCAAGATATTAAGAAAACACAAATATACAGATTAACAGAAAATAAATATGTAGGAAACAGTCATTATGTTACATGTTTACAGGTGCATTCTGTATATAGTCACTATGTTACATGTTTACAGGTGCATTCTGTATATAGTCAGTGTTACATGTTTACAGGTGCATTCTGTATATAGTCACTGTGTTACATGTTTACAGGTGCATTCTGTATATAGTCACTGTTACATGTTTACAGGTGCATTCTGTATATAGTCAGTGTTACATGTTTACAGGTGCATTCTGTATATAGTCACTGTGTTACATGTTTACAGGTGCATTCTGTATATAATCACTGTTACATGTTTACAGGCGCATTCTGTATATAGTCACTGTGTTACATGTTTACAGGTGCATTCTGTATATAGTCACTATGTTACATGTTTACAGGCGCATTCTGTATATAGTCACTGTGTTACATGTTTACAGGTGCATTCTGTATATAGTCACTGTGTTACATGTTTACAGGTGCATTCGTATTGAGGTATGTTAATAGGGAGATCTTGAGTGACTTTAGACTGGGGGAAGATTTGATGGCGTCTGGGAGGTTATTCCATAACTGCGGTGCTCTGTAGGAAAATGAGGATGGAGCCACTTTCTTTTTGTATTGTGGTATTGCAAGTAAGGTGCAGGTCCAGGATCAGAGGTTATAGGATGAGGGAACTGCTGGGGGAAGCAGCCTATTCAGGTACGGTGGCAGCTTCCCAGAAAAGCTCTTAAACACCAGGTTGGAAAGGTGAAGGGTGCATCTAGATTCCAGCGATGGCCAGTTTAGTTCTTTTAACATGTCACAATGGTGGGTCATGTAGTTACATTATAGCGCAATGCGGCAGAATGAGTTATACAATGTAGTAAGTTTCTGAAGGTGTGTTTGAGGGGCCGCTGCATACACTACATCTCCGTAATCAATAGCCGGCATAAGCATTTGTTGTACAATTTGCTTTCTTACCATAGGGCTCAGGCAGGATTTGTTTCTGTACAGGGCACCTAGTTTGGGGTAAATTTTAGATGAGAGTTTTTCGATGTGGGGGCCAAAGGATAGATTAGGGTCCAACCACATACCTAGATATTTGAGAGAAGTGACTGTGGTCAGCGTGTCATTTGATTTTGTCCCTACACATAGATGGGGATTTTGCAATTTGTGTAGTTTTGGTGCTGAACCAAAGAGCATCGTTACAGTTTTGTCAGTATTTTAAAAAAAGTTTGTTGTGTTTGATCCACTTTTCTACCTCTGTGAATTGTTCTTGCAGCACGGCCTCCAGCTGAGGGAGATTTGTTTGCTGGTTATAGATTAGTGTCGTCTGCGTACATGTGTACAGTTGAGGCTTTGCAGACGTTGGGCAGATCATTTATGAATATCGTGAATAGCAGGGGGCCGAGTATTGAGCCTTGGGGTACACCGCAAGTGACAGGGAGGGGGAGGGAGGGGCTGCCAGAAATGGACACATATTGCGACCGATCAGATACATGTGATTGAAACCAGGTTAGCTTGTGATTAGGGATGAGCTGTTCGGTTCAATCGGTTCGGAGTTCGATTCGAACAACACCTGTTTGCGAACTACGAACATTTCCGCGTGTTCGCCGCAAGTTCGCCCACAATGCACCACAATGCACTTTTCAACTGGCCTGAAGCTTGTAATTGGCTACAGTCTTGCACCTGACCACAGGTCAGGTGCAAGACAGGTTCAAGACTATGCCAATCACGGCTCAGAGTCCTGATTGGGCAAATTTTGCCCAATCATGGGCTCACAGAGCTAAATTCCGCAGCACACTATATAAGGCTTCACACAGTGCTTCAGCATGTGTTTGAGAGGAGATTGCTCTTGTTAGTGTGTGTTCTCACTGCCAGTCTGCCACCAGCTACTGGGGGGGTCTCATTTCTACCAAATATCTGGGAATTGTTCTAATCTTTGTGTTCTCACTGCCACCAAGTATTTTGGGGGGTCAGTAATTTCTCCAAAATATCTGGTAATTGTGGTAATTTGTGTGTTCTCACTGCCAGCAACTATTTTGGGGGTCAATAATTTCTACAAAATATCTGGGAATTGTGGTAATCTGTGTGTTCTCACTGCCAGCAACTATTTTGGGGGTCCTCTGCAGGATCCTCTGCAGGGGCATGCTTGTCCTTTCTAACTGGTGCTGACCGTCTTCTTAAACAGCAGCAACATACAGAGGATTTGGTGGATTGGCTAACCAGGCCATCCTCATCCTCCGAGTCCTCTGCAAGCCAGGCTTGTAGTGCTTTACAGTCCACCTCAGCTGCCAAAGCATCTAATGCAGCCTCCATGTCCACAGCTACTCCTGCCGTAGCCTCCCTATCACACACAGAGGAGTCAGCTGAATTGTTTGACTACAATGACAGTGACCTGTTGCTTGAGGATGCGCAGCAACTACAGTGCTCTAATTCATTCTCTGAGGTTGAGGAAGGGACTATAATCAACCTAGAGGAAGGGGGTGCCCGTGACACACAAATAACTGGCACTCATGTTGCTCCAGCAGCTGCAGCATACTGCCAAGTTGGCTCCAGTGACAAGATACGGGGTGATGACAATGATGATGCGGTCACTGACTCCACCTGGTTACCTGATCGGACAGAGGAGTCAAGTGAGGAGGAGGAGGAGGAGGCACAACGTCCTCTATGACCAACCGTAGCACTAGCCAGACCAAGGCATCAGATGTCAGAGCTGCTCAGGTGCAGAGCGCTGTTGTCTCAAAGCACACATTCAGGAACTCTGCTGTCTGGGAGTTCTTTAAGAAATGTGCAGCACACCCCACCATTGCTATTTGTAATCTATGTCAGATGAGGCTCAAGCGTGGGAAAGACACCGGACGCTTGGGTACCACGTGCTTGAGGCGACATATGACCACCTGCCACGCATCCCGGTGGCGCAAAACTTTGCGTAGGTCCTCCTCCTCCTCATCTGTCTCTACCCCCACTGTATGTCCTGCCATGTCAATGCCTACAACCTCCACTGACAGGGATGATGCTATAGTAATGAATGTACCACCTCCTTCCTCACAATGTGACAGCATCCCATCAGCTGAAGATTTACGCAGTCAGATTACGTTGCCCCAGCTGCTGCAGCGTAAGAAAAAATATAGTCCCAACCATCCCCAAGCATCGCGTCTAAATGCCAGCTTAGCAAAATTACTCGCATTGCAGCTGCTGCCTTTCCAGCTGGTGGACTCTGCTCCCTTCCGTGAATTTGCTTAATGTGCTGTACCACAGTGGCAGGTTCCAAAATGCCATTACTTTTCACGCAAGGCCATTCCAGCACTATACCAGCACATGGAAGACAATGTTATCGAGTCATTGGGAAAGGCAGTCAGCAGCAAGGTGCATGTAACTTTAGACACGTGGTCCAGCAAGCATGGACAGGGCCGTTACATTTCCTTCACGGCACACTGGGTAACTGATTGCAGCTGAGAGGGATCCAAGACGGGGCTCTGTGCTGGAGCTTGTTCATCCACCACGCCTCCAGAAAGCTGCTTGTATGAGGACTGTCTGCTCCACCACCACCTCTTCCTCTTCCTCCTCCTCCTTTTGTGTCTCTGGCGAAATGGCAGTTAAACCGACGCCTGACAGGGGCTACGCAATGGCTCAAGCAAAAAGATGCCATACTGTGCTTGAGCTGGTTTGTTTAGGGGACAGGAGCCACACCGGGCCAGAAATTCTGTCAGCTCTGCAGGGGCAGGTGCAGAGATGGCTAACACCACGCCAGCTTGAACTGGGAATGGTCGTCTGTGATAATGGCAGCAACCTTCTCTCCGCCCTACACCAGGGTAAGTTGATGCATGTACCATGCCTCTCACACGTCCTAAATCTGGTGGTACAGCATTTCCTAACCAGGTACCCAGGGCTGGCAGAGCTTCTCAGCCAGGCCAGAAAAGTCTGCAGCCACTTCCTAGCAAGTGTTCACCTGGCAGAAATTCAAAGAGAATTCCACCTTCCCACAAACTGTCTAATCTGTGACATGCCCACCAGGTGGAACTCGACATTAGCAATGCTGCAGCGTCTGCACAAGCAGCAGAGGGCCATCAACAAGTACCTGTGTGAGTATGGCACAAGGACAGGTTCAGGTCAACTTGGTTCCCCCCCTGGCAGTGGCTGATGATCAAGGATGCATGCACTGTACTGTCCCCATTTGAGGAGGCAACGAGGAGGGTGAGCAGGGACCGTGCATGCATCAGTGACACAATTCCTTTAGTGTTCCTGCTGGAGCACACTCTGCAGGGAATTATAGATGTGGCTCTGGAGGCAGAGCAGCGGGAGGAAGAGGATGCCTTCCCTAGCTCTGAAGGCCCCAGTCTTTCCGCAGCAGCATTCCAGCGGGTCCTCCTCAGATCAGACAGGAGGAGGATGAGGATGAGGAGGAGGAATATTTAAGTAGTGGGGGCATTGAAGGTGGGGATTCCTCAAGGGAGGGTTTTGTGTGCCCAGAAACACAAGGAATAGTACGTGGCTGGGAGGAGGAAGTGCAAGATGGGGTCATCCTCCTCATTGACCAGGAAGACTCGAAAGCTAATGCCACCTCCAACCTACGCTGCATGTGCTCCCTTATCCTGCAAAGCCTGCTAAAGGACCCGCAGGATTCATGCTATCAAGGAGAGGGATCATTACTGGTTGGCAAGCCTTCTTGATCCACGATACAAGGGTAAAGTTGCAGAGCTCATCCTGCCCGCACAGAGGGAGCACAGGATGAAAAAACTTGAGGACGCTCTAGAGCGACACTTGTGTAACACCTTTCCAGGCACTGGTAGGTTACCAAGTGATAACACAGGTGCTTCTGGGGCTGCGGATGATCAGAGGAATAGTGGTGAAGGCCAGGGCCGCTTGACTGATGCCTTTTTTAATTTTTTTTAGTCCACGACACCTAGGGACATCAAATGTAGGCACCCATTGCCAGCGTCTTCACCATATGGTGCAGGACTACCTAGGGGCAAGGCCAGACCTGGATACCTTTCCAGCAGATGATCCACTGGCTTACTGGGTGTTGAGATTGGATCACTGGTCAGAAGTTAGCCAATATGCTATGCAGCTACTAGGTTTCCCTTCATCCAGCGTGCTTTCTGAAAGGACGTTAAGTGCCGCTGGAGGTTTTGTCACAGACAAAAGAGTGCGTCTGTCCACCGACTCTGTAGACCGGCTGACATTTATAAAATTGAATCAGTCCTGGATCAGCAGTTATCAATCCCCTGATGCTGACGTAACGGAATAGAAACATAGAAAAATGTCGGCAGATAAGAACCTTTCGGCCCATCTAGTCTGTCCAATTACATGGATACTTTACCTGGATTTATCTTTTGTTTAGGATGGCCTTATGCCTATCCCATGCCTGCTAAGGCTGTTCGATGTATCCACCACCCTCTCAGTAAAATAATGCTTCATGATGTTACTTTTAAACCTTTCCCCCTCTAATCTAAGACTATGTCCTCTTGTTTTGCTACTTTGTTTCCTTTTAAATATACTCCCTTCCTCTACCTTGTGGATTCCCCTTACGTATTTAAATGTTTCTATCATATCTCCTCTGTCTCGTCTTTTTTCCAAGCTGTACATGTTAAGATCATTAAGCCTTTCCTGGTAACCTTTCTCCTTCAAGCCGTACACCATTTTAGTAGCCCTTCTCTGAACTCTCTCTAAGATGTCTATATCCTTCTGGAGATATGGTCTCCAGTACTGCACACAGTACTCCAAGTGAGGTCTCACCAGTGCTCTGTACAGTGGCATGAGCACTTCCCTTTTCCTACTGCTAATAATAGATCGGGGATGTCTTCTGCACTCACAAAACCTCCACTACTGAACTCTTCCACAATACCACAAAGGGGTTACGGTGTGAAGGCACTTGCTGCCACCAAAGGCACAATATTTGGGTGCACTGACGCCTTTACCAGATTCATATCTTTTTAATATAGGACCGCATGGTCCACCCCTACACTCTTCCACAATACCACAGAGGGGTTACTGTATGATGGCACTTGCTGGCCTGCCACCAAAGGCACAATATTTGGCTGCACTGACGCCTTTACCAGATTCATATCTGTTTAATATAGGACCGCATGGTCCCCCCCTGCATTCTTCCATAATACCACAGAGGGGTTACTGTATGATGGCACTTGCTGGCCTAGCACCAAAGGCACAATATTTGGGTGCACTGACGCCCATTCCCAGATTCATATCTTTTTAATATAGGACCGCATGGTCCACCCCTGCACTCTTCCACAATACCACAGAGGGGTTATGGTGTGACAGCACTGTTGCCGACGCTAAAGGCCCAATTTTAAAGCACCTATTGTTACTTTCATCCAAAGCCTGCATAAGTTTCACCATAATTTAGCCAAAAAGTCACTAAACTTTTTCTGCGCGTCCTAAAATGTCTTTTCATACAGGCTGCCGCCCCAAGCAGTTGTTTATGAATAGATTAAAGGAAAAGCATTTACCATCATTTGACATGTCATTTTTTTGTTTTTAAATGTTTCTATACATCCTACAAATCCGCCACTTCACGGGCAGGTTATGGGGACCTCCTAGGCACGATATTTGAAAAAAAAAAATTGTTTTATTTTTAACCCTTATTTCATGGAAAACTCATTGTTCCTTTAAAAACGTTTTTTTTTTTTTACTTTTTGTCCTTGTTTCCTGTCCCCCAGGGCACTACCCGGACCCCCATACACCTTTTATGGCAAATATCTTGCATATATGCCCTCTTGGAGGGCACTCTAAAAACCGAACGTATGACTCCCATTGACTTGCATTGAGTTTGGTTCGTGCTCGAACTCGAACTTTAGAAATTGTTAGAGTTCGAACCAAACACGGGGGTGTTCGGCTCATCCCTTTGTGTGATCACCAATACCAGAGATTTTAAGTGTTTTTAACAAGATGCCATGGTCTACTGTTTCAAAGACTTTGGCAAAATCAAGGAAGATGCTCCAGTTAGGTTTCCTTGTTCCATCCCAGCCTGGATATCATTGCAGACTTTTAAAAGGGAGGTTGTAGTTGAGTGATTTGGACGAAAGCCGGATTGATCCGGAGTTAAGTAGTTCCATTATTGATAATAATCACGTAATTGTGTGTAGACGCATTTTTCCAAAATTTTTGACATTACAGGGAGCAATGATATCGTACGGTAGTTGGATACCAAAGTACTGTCTCCACTTTTATGGATAGGTACCACTCTCGCAGTCTTCCAGAGTTTGGGTATGTATCCAGTCGCCAGTGATTCATTGATTAGGGTTGTGACAGGTTTTGCAATTGCTGGCGCACTGATTTTCAGCAGCATTGCTGGGATTTGATCAGGTCCAGACTGTTATTTCATTTTTTGGTTACGGAGAAGTTTACAGGCACTGGTCTAAAACTGAATTCCTGTCTGATACAGGGTCTTTGCACAGTTGGAGGGGCCTGACCTGCGTGTGGCCTTTCTGATTGCATGTCATTTCCTAGCTTAACAATCAAGGTGGTGGCACATCCAATAAAATAATCATTAAAGGCATTTGCTACATCTTGGGGATGATGCAGGGTTTGGTTGTTTACTTTGACAGCAGCCGGGTGGGAGTGGGGTGCTTGTATGTTACTTATGTTTTCCAAAGGTTTCTAGGGTTTGATATGTTATTGTTTAGATTTTCATTGAAGTAATGGGTTTTAGCCATTTTTGTTTGTTTTGTGCATGCATTCCGGCATTTTCGGTATTCATAGTGATCGTTCATGGAACCAGTAGTTTTGAAATTATCATATGATGAGAAATATTATTATTATTTATTATTATTATTATTCTTTATTTATAAAGCGCCAGCATATTCCGCAGCGCTTCTTAATTATCTTAATTAACCTTTTGATGACCCCTTCACTTTAATACGAATTAATGTATTTCCATTCCTAACTTATTTACTCTACATCTTTGGGTCATGTATGCTGCCTAGGGGGAAAAAACTGTATTATACGGTATGTTATTTGTTAACCACTTCGCTGCTGAGGACGCGCTCAGCGCGTCCTCAGCAGCGCTGCTGGTGTGCGGAGGACGCGCTGAGCGCGTCCTCCCATCGGGGTCAGCGTTCGGCCGGGTTCCGGCCGATCGCTGGCCCCCCCGGTGCGGGCTGACATCCTGGATGTCAGCCGCGCATCCGGACCAGCAGCCGCAAGAATTAGGTGTCATCGCGGGGGCGCGATGACACCTAATTCAGGCGCCCCCCCCGCATGTGCGGAGGAGGCGCCTGAAAGGGAGGGGGGGGAGGTCCTTCGGACCTCTCTCCCTCCCGATCGGCGGCGCACAGGGGGTTAACCCAGGCATCATTTGGAAGGGCACAGCCTGCCCTTCCAAATGATGCCTGGCATTAACCCCTGGGGAGCTGGATCGCGAATCGGCGCTGAAAAGCGCCGGTTCGCGATCCTTTCCCGGAGCTGGCCGACATCTTGGATGTCGGCCAAGCCTCCGGGAACTCCCCCAGAGGACTGGCGTCATCGTGCGTAGCACGATGACGCCAGTCCTAGAGTTAACCCCTACCTGCCACCAACTGTGGAGATAGGGAGTTCCAATGAACTCCCTATCTCCCGATCCGTGGCAGCTAGGGGTTAAATTTTGGTATGGTTGGATCGGCCAGAGCATGGCCGTTCCAACGATACCAAACATGAAAGTGAAAATTTTTGTAAAAAAAAAAATTAATAAAATAAAAATAAAAAAAAATTAAAAAAAAAATTAAAAAAAAAAAAACAAACACTTTTTTTTTTTTTTTTGGTTTGTTAATGCAGCAATATTGTTCCCATTTCAATTATAATGTGAACAATGATGCTGCACTAACGATTTTTGTATGCGGTGCGTTTGTTAAAAATCGCGTAATTTCCCCCCAAAAAAAATGTAACGAGACCCCATCTCTAATTTTTTAACAAGCGCACCCCATACAAAATATAACCGCAATGGCTCGCATGTTAAAATGTGAAAAAAAAACACTACACGTTGTAAATTATTGAAAATTCATATTTTATTGCATTTTTTGTTATAATAAACAGACATGACATAACGTATACATATAATAATGACATATTATGAATCTACTGAGTCTGACGGAAAGAACAATATATAATATGTCTGGGTCATATACTAAAATAAGCCTTAAAAACACGTTTAAACATGATGCGCAAAACAGGTAAAAATGACCTCAGCACAGGGGCGGGAAAAGCCTCAGCAGCGAAAGGGTTAAATTGTTTCTGCTTCTTTTTTATTCCTAATGTTAAAAAGGTTTTTTTCCCCATTTCTTGTCTTGGTCTTGCCATACTTCTCAAGGACCAATATGAACTTTAATAGTAACATTCTCACCTCATACAGCCTCACTTTCTATTCAAAAATGCATTATTTGTCTTACTGATGTTAAATAATGCAACATACCTATACTGGCTTGCTCACAGTTGTCTTCTGCACCCTCCCCATAGTGCACATGCAAGTTCTTCAGTCTGTTCAGACTGTTTGGAAGGTGTGTAAACTGCACACACGTGCTCTGAGCTCTGTCCCCCTTGGCAACGCCCCCATGACTGATGAAGACAGTCACCTGACTTTCCTGCGTCAATCAATCCATGGGAGGCCTGCCTCCTATGGAGGCGTTTTTTTAAACAAATTGAATGGCTTGAGACCAATGTTGTTTTCCCATTGGCTCAAGCAATTCAATTGCTCTCAGTGCCTCTCTGAGGCACTGAAGAGCGTAGATTCAGGAAGTAGGCAGCCTCCAGCACGCTGCAGACTTCAGTCTGAATCATTCAGCCAGCTTGAGCTACGCAATTAGCGTAGCCTTCAGCTACACAAATTGCATAATATGCTAGACTCAGTGCTGCCGCTGCTGTGTGTTGATTGACTGAACTGAAAGAAAAAAAAAAGTGGAGGAGCAGAGACAGATGGCGGGGGAGCGTGGAGCAGGTGAGTATGTGAACTTTTTTCAATATAAAACATTTATTTTACAGATTATTTTAATATTAACCTACACAGCACACTGAATTAATGGAATGCCAGTTGAGGCACTGCTTCTCCTGCCACCCCTGACGGCATGTCCCTGGTGTTTGTGTGTCTGTGTCTGTGTGTGTGTGTGAGTGTATGTATATATATATATATATTGTGCAGTTCTTTATTTCTCCCTATAGTCTACAATAATTCTTCTAGTTAATAATGGAGAATAATATTAAAAATTGTGATTTATTGCAGGGAGTTTTTGTTTTTAACCATTTGTGTTTCTTTGTCTTTTTTGTCATGACTCTATAAGCTTAATATATTATAGATAACACAAAGGGTTAAACAATCTTTCACTCATGTGTCTGGTATTATATAATTTGTCTGAATCATTAATCACTTTATTCCCTTAAATATGTGACTTTCTGAACGTGTATTGTCAGACTTGACCTGTCCTTTCATGATTTCATTTCGACTTTATTTCATTTTCGTTATTTCGATTTGTAATTTTGTTTCATTTGGTGTATTGAATCACTAAAAACCACATTGTACATTAAGATTGATTAGATAGTTGATTTCAATCTGAATTTCAGATCGATAAATAAATCCCCAATTGATCAAATCTTGCTGTTAAAAGGCACTGAATGAAACAGATTTAGCACCAAAGCCAATTGTCAGGGACTGGGTGCGTTGTGAAACAGTAAAACAAAATTTATTCTTTTCATACTGTTTGTATGTAAAGCATTGTCATTTGGGAGTGATTTGATATTTGATATTGATTTGAATTTTGGATCACTATTATAATGTACTACCATTTGGGAGAGATTCAACAATTCATATTGATTCGAATTTCGGATCACCAAATAAAATCCCAATTAATCAAATCCTGCTCAGGTATCATTTAATTAATGGTTCTCTAGTGAAACAGCATAACGACTCGAATCCGTTATATACTGTTTCGTTTTGCTCTATTTTTGTTTCAATTAGGATCAAATCAATTTATTATTTCGGAAGTACTTCTGAAAGTAGAATTAACAAAATTTCGTAACAAATTGTGATTATTTACAAAACGAATGGACACCTCTAACGGTTACAGCTAGGGTTACAGAGTCTGCTTCTTTAATGATTAGGGTTAAGGTTACAGCTAGGGTTACAGAGTCTGCTTCTTTAATGATTAGGGTTAAGGTTACAGCTAGGTTTACAGAGTCTGATTCTTTTATGATTAGGGTTAAGGTTACACTGGACGTGCAGTCAGGGGCGGCAGGTGAGGCAGGGCCTCACCTACCATTCGTTTAAGTAGTTACTAAAACATGTGTAATTAAAATAAAATCTGCTGATTAAAAAGTTCACAAACTCCCCTGCCCCGCGCTCCCCCCTCCGTCCGTCTCTGCTCCGCTTTTTTTTTCCAGTGTGCCAAATCATCACACTGCAGCGGCAGCCTGCTCTGAGGCTTCACAATTTGCATAGCTGAATGCCACACTATTCGCGTAACCTCACGCTGGCCAAAGGAGATTCAGAAATCTGCAGCGCGAATCTGGCACCGCCTAATTCCTGAATCTACGCTCTTCAGTGCCTGAGAGACACTGAGAGCAATGGAAAAGCTTGAACCATTGGGGGCACATCCTGGAGAACCCTCAGAGCAGCAAGAAGAGATCCTGGGGAGCCCTGAGAGAAGCAAGAGATCCTGGGGAGCCCTGAAAGAAGCAAGAGATCCTGGGAAGCCCTTAGAGCAGCCAGATCCTGGGGAGCACTGACAGCAGCCAGTTCCTCGTAAGCTCTGAGAGCAGCCAGATCCTGAGGAGCACTGAGAGCAGCCAGTTCTGGGGGAGCACTAAGAGCACCCAGTTCCTGGGGAGCACTGAACCTGAACCTACGTAACCCATGTAAAGGCTCTGATATTAGCCAGTGCCTGACTAGTCACTGACCTCATCACACGTCAACCGTTGCACCTAGGGTTGCAGAGCCTGATTCTTTTATTATTAGTGCTAGGGTTGCACCTAGGGTTACAGAGTTTGATTCTTTTATGATGTAGGTTAGGGTTACAGCTAGGGTTACAGAGTCTGATTCTTTTATGATTAGGGTTAGAGTTACAGCTAGGGTTACACAGTCTGATTCTTTTATGATTAGGGTTAGGGTTACAGCTAGAGTTACGGTGCCTGATTCTGTTATTATTAGGGTTAGGGTTACAGCTAAGGTTACAAAGTCTGATTCTTTTATTATTAGGGTTAGGGATTAGCTAGGGTTACAGAGTCTGATTATTTTATGATTAGGGTTAGAGCTAAGGTTAGGGTTACTGTTTCTGCTTGCTTTTGATTAGGGTTAGGATTACAGTTAGTGTTACAGTTTGTACTTGTTTTTATAAGGGTTAGGGATACTGTTAGGATTAGTGCTACAATGTCTACTTTATAAGGTTAAAGTTGTTACGTGTGTTTCAATTAGGGTTACTGTTTCTGCTCGCATTATGGCTAGGATTAGGGTTAGTTTTAGAATTACCATTTTTTTATTATTTCATGTAATATTCTGAATTAATCCAAATAGATCCAAGTACAATCAGATCTGGCTGATTATATTCGGATCGGTTCAGGTACATTAGACATAATTTATTCAGTGCCATTTGGTTCAGATATCTGTAATTCGGCTTTATCTAATTTGCCGTTTATTCAGCTGAATTCTGTATTGTTCTGACTGCGGCTGGCCGTCCACTGGCACCGTGTTTGTGCGATTGTGCGATTATCCGATATCGTCTGAAGACGTCTGACCGATTCTACAACATGCAGGTGAATCAGCCCTCTTCCACTGCATCCGACCACGACAGACGATTTCAGACGATTTTATGCGATTGCAAAAAACGGGCCATCTTTACGATTTTCATGGGACTTGGCCAGATGAAAACGGATGATCTGGTACAAGTTTACATGAAAAAGATGAATTGTATGGTTAAACGTCCGTGCATCGGGGAAACCTGTGAAAGATACATTGTATAGTATAAACGGCGTGTGCAGGGGAAACGTGAAAAAATAGATTGTGTAGGAAATCCGCCATTTGTGTAGCCCATACGATTCAATGTAAAAAAATATTCTTGCTTTTATTTATTGAACCGTTTATTTTTTTAATCTGCTATTTTATTCATTGATATTTTAGGATTTTTTAGGTATTTTTCTGTATTCTTTTGGCTAGGATTTTGGTTCAGTTTTTTTTTTTCGCGTCGTTCTTTTTTTCTTTCTTTTTTTCATTGAGCCAGCTTCAGCGCTGCTCCCTCTAGTGCTGCTCCCTCTTTTTTTTTGTACACACCACACATTACTGTGGGTTTCATTGCTGTGGAGCTCTGTGATACGCTCATACACACTGCACATTACTGTGGGTTTCATTGCTGTGGAGCTCTGTGATACGCTCATACACACTGCACATTACTGTGGGTTTCATTGCTGTGGAGCTCTGTGATACGCTCATACACAATGCACATTACTGTGAGTTTTTATGTGGAGCTCTGTGATACGCTCATACACACCACATTACTGTGAGTTTTATTGATGTGGAGCTCTGTGATACGCTTATACACACTGCACATTACTGTGAGTTTTTTATGTGGAGCTCTGTGATACGCTCATTCACGCTGCACATTACTGTGAGTTATATTGCTGTGGAGCTCTGTGATACGCTCAAACACACTTCACATTTCTGTGAGTTTTAGTGCTGTGGAGCTCTGTGATACGCTCATACATGCTGCACATTACTGTGAGTTATATTGCTGTGGAGCTCTGTGATACGCTCAAACACACCGCACATTACTGTGAGTTTTATTGCTGTGGAGTTCAGTTTTAAGTCTGGAAAGGGCACCATGGATTCTCCAATTCACTGGGGGCCTGAGTGCATTGTATTAACTCATTAAAAATTATTATTTTGAAAATTGTGTAGAAATTAATTCTTTAACGCAACAATGTGCACTTAGGTTGTGCATTGTGGGGTTTGTATGGGTGTGGCCTACTGTGGGCATGGGGCCCCACAATCTCCTATTGCCCGAGGACCCCATTAGTTGTCAGTCTGCCCCTGCTCATTGGGCAGATGAAGCGGCCAGTCTCTCCCTAATAAGGGGTGGGCGAGGCCTGCTAGAGGGGCAGGCACAGCGACTTTCTGCATGAAACATCAGCCTGCTGGAGTGCCGTGCTTTGTTCGGGCTGAGCGCTCTCCATGCCATGGCCTTTGACAGTGTGGTAAAATGCTGCCCTTGACAAAGGGTTGCCTGGAGTGGCTGCTCCACCCTGCTCCATGGACAGGCTGGCCCTGCCTGTCGGCCTGTCTATCGGCCGATCTGGGTCGTCCACAGATGCTTCCAACGGACGACCTTGATCGACCGATGGCATTGTCCGTAATCGAGTGACCAAATCGGTCACCCAATTACGGTGGCAGTGGACGGCCAACTTAAATCGTGCGTGTCTAGTGGACACTGTATATTTGCAATGTGATATCTGGATGTTGATCATAGAGATATGCAGGGTTTTTTTTAGCCGGTACGTGCCGGTACGGAGTACCAGCACCTCCTGACATTTTTTAAAATACTTTACATGGTGCAGAATCGCTGTGATTCTCATCCGATCGCGGCCTCTCCTGGCTGACACGCAGCTGTATCTCTGCGTGCTGTCACCCAGGTAGGCGGGACTCAGCATGAAGTGTACTCTGCTCTGGGAGGAAGTAATCATGTAACATCACTTCCTCCCAGCACTCCATGAAATACGTGAGTGCAGCCACGGATAGAGCAGAGCGAAGCAGGGGCAGCAGGAGGGCGCTGGTCACCTCGGGGCAGCTCATCTTGTCCATGCTCAACCTGGTTAGTCCCATGTGCTTCAGGTGGCTGAGTAGCTGGGGCCCCTCTGCGCTGCATTTCATGGATCCACTGCCAGGCTAGACACAGCCTGGACTGAGCTCCAATCCCAGCCTCACTGTTTGCACACTGCAGCCTGGCCACGCCCACAAAGCCCTGCCTTTCAATCCCAGCCTCCCCCAAATCCCTCCAGCTTCCTTCCCTGCACAGCCCACAGTCCCTGCACCCCATCATCCACATCCACTGCATAGCCCCTGCACTCCAAATAGCCCATATCATCCATCCCTCCCCTGCACCTGCTATACAGAGTGTCAGCTCTGCAGCTGGCAGGTCTGATGGCTGCAGAGCTGATGCTGTCCTGCTATACACAGAGTGTCAGCTCTGCAGCTACCAGGTCTGATTGCTGCAGAACAGACACTGTCCTGGTATACAGAATGTCAGCTCTGCAGCTACCAGGCCTGATGGCTGCAGAGGTGACACTCTGTGTATAGCAGGTTTAATGGCTGCAGAGCTGACACTCTCTGTGTATAGCAGGTTTAATGGCTGCAGAGTTGACACTCTCTGTGTATAGCAGTCCTGCTATACAAGTGGTGGTAGTGGGGGGGGCAGCATTTCATTCATCGCTCCAGGCAGCACAGTAGCTGACACCATCTCGTAAGCCAAATATTAAAAAATCACTCAGGGAGGGGGCGGAGCTGACTTCCGGCGGGTACAGTCGCACTCTGCGGAGCTCTCAGACTATATCTTTAAAGTTCGTGATTATCTGCGACTGACCCACGGGTAACTTACATCCCAGGCGCACAGAACCCTGCTGACCCAGCACCCTTTTCCCGGACGGAGGATTAAGGACCGTTTGGTGAAAATTGGGAGGATTTTGTGAACTGCGGCCTATACCTGGCGGCCATATCTGAAGCGCTTCTCCAGTACCATGCGGTGTCCCATTCGGCGGCGTTCTCTGACTATCCCCATACCCATGGGTAGGAAGTCAGGCAAAAAACCCCAATCGCCAGATGGCCCCCGGCAGAGAGACATCCGGGATTCACTGGGGGACCCCCGACGGAGGCGGCAGGATTCCCTGCAGACTTACATATCTCCAACGGCCAGTTCTTCAGAAGGTGAGGACCCTTATTGGTCGGAGGCCTCAGTGGCAGCAAGGGGGACGCCCCGGAAAGTGGAGATGGCAAAATGGGTGACGGATGCCCCCAATGCTCCAAAGCTGACAGTGACACGCAAGCTCAAGGAGATGCCCGGGCCCTCTGGTGACGCGACGATGGTACCACCGGTTGCACATAGAGTACCGGAGGGCGCCGGCCTTATGCCCCTCACGGAGGGTGCCATCCGACGCCTGTTGGGAGAAACGCTAGAGGAGATGTGAACGATTTGGCAAACGGACTTTGCGTCCCTGTCATCGGAAATGGTATCTATTAAGGGACGGCTGACGGCGGTGGAAACACGAGTGGAGGAGACCGAGGCGTCGCATGCACACCTAGAACCGCAACTGGAATCTCTCAAAGCCCAGGTATCACTACTTACTGGTGCGGTGGAAGCTGCGGAGACCCGTCACCGACGGAAAAATGTACGAATTCGGGGGATCCCGGAAACGGTCGCCGCTGACGCCCTGCTGTCATTTGTCAATGGTTTTGCATTACATGTACTGAGGTCACCAACCGGGACTCTTATCTTCAGACATGCCATCCGCCTGCGGAAAGCGGCGACAGCCCCTGTGGACTCCCCACGTGACGTGCTCGCCATTGCCTCAGAGGAAGCGGACAAGCGTCGTCTAATGTCGTCCGCGGCTGCCCGGGCATCGATACCTTTTGAGGGCCTCTCTTTGGTGCTATTCAACGATCTGCCTTTCATGACGCTGCTTGCCCGGCGGCAATTTCGCGAGATAACTGCTTCTTTGAGGGGCGCTGGGGTGCGTTATCGCTGGGGGGTGGCGGGTACATTATACGTTTGCCACGACAACTTGTCTCACTTGGTGTCCTCCCCGGATGATGCCTGGCGCCTGTTGAGTTCTCTGGGCCTTTCTTCTGCCCCGAAGGCCACTGACCCTGAGTCACAAGGCCCCTCCACTGTTTTGATGGACACGGGTTAGTCTCTGGAGCCTGAGTTTTTTCCTTCCACTCCTGGAATGTTTGATTATATTGTACCATTGATTGTATTGATTATATTGATACTACTGTACCCCCCCACTCTCAGCTATTTTTCTCGGTGATTACGGCACGGTCATCCCATTTTGATCCCCCCCCTCCCTTTCATTTTTACCACCAGTATTTTCGCGGTATCTGTTTCCGATGTAGTTCTTGAGTATGTACAGATGTTGTGTATATTATTATTATTATTTTTTTTATTTATTTTTTTTGGAGACTTCCCACCTTGGCATTTTTTGTCTTTTATGCGGCGTGAAGACTCCACAGGAGGTCATTGTAGCAGGGTTTATCTATGCATTTTACTTTGTTAAGCGAATTGCAAGCTGACATGACGGGGTCTTGCGAGGCCGCCTATCTTTATCTTTATTCTATTTTTGTGTTTATTAGTACCTCTTTTATTATCTTGTCGCCCTCGATCTTACGTCAATTCACTCCCATCTCCATTTTATTTTTTATAAGCGAATGTGATGTTTGGTCCTGCGCGGCCACGTTTATTGGATGGTTTGTAACCTTATTTCTTTCTAAAATAAAAATTTTAAATATAAAAAAAAAAAATCACTCAGATCCGCTCTTCAACCAGACTTTGGCGATTCCTCATATTCACCCGCATCAGGTATCACTGAATCGCCGTAATGACGCACTGCGCGAAAATTACAGAAATAATAGCATGTGCGTAATTTGTTCTTTCTGTTTCTAGGGAGGGGAGGGATTATTTGATGTAAAATATGCTGGGTAATTCAAAGAGCTCCGAATTGCTGGAGAAAGGTAACTGAACGCTGGTTTTCAGCGTTCGGTTACCTTTCCTGGCCATTCGGTTATCCAGAGAGCAGGCAATTCGTGAAATCCTGGCGAATTGCCTGAACATACGGTGCCTGTTCGAGAGAGAAGCAATGCTTCGTCTATTCAGAGAACACAAACCAGCAGTGAAAGGTTCCCCTAATGCCCTGCCATTCGGTGGTTTCATTCGACAGGTTTATTCAGGCGAATCCCATAGGCTTCAATGTTAAAAATATTCCCGTTTTAATTCAATATCTAATAAACCGTTCATTATAAAATTCTGCAGCAAAAGTCTCTTTATTTATAGATTTTTTTTAGGATATTTTATGCATTTTTCTTTATTTTTGTTTTTTAACCCTTTCGCTGCTGAGGCTTTTCCCGCCCCTGTGCTGAGGTCATTTTTACCTGTTTTGCGCATCATGTTTAAACGTGTTTTGAAGCTTATTTTAGTATATGACCCAGACATATTATATATCGTTCTTTCCGTCAGACTCAGTAGATTCATAATATGTCATTATTATATGTATACGTTATGTCATGTCTGTTTATTATAACAAAAAATGCAATAAAATATGAATTTTCAATAATTTACAACGTGTAGTGTTTTTTTTTCACATTTTAACATGCGAGCCATTGCGGTTATATTTTGTATGGGGTGCGCTTGTTAAAAAAATTAGAGATGGGGTCTCGTTACATTTTTTTTGGGGGGAATTACGCGATTTTTAACAAACGCACCGCATACAAAAATCGTTAGTGCAGCATCATTGTTCACATTATAATTGAAATGGGAACAATATTGCTGCATTAACAAACCAAAAAAAAAAAAAAAAGTGTTTATTTTTTTTTATTTTAATTTTTTTTTTAATTTTTTTTTATTTTTATTTTTCATTTTTTTTTTTTTTTTAAAAAACTTTTCACTTTCATGTTTGGTATCGTTGGAACGGCCATGCTCTGGCCGATCCAACCATACCAAACATTAACCCCTAACTGCCACGGATCGGGAGATAGGGAGTTCATTGGAACTCCCTATCTCCACAGTTAGTGGCAGTTAGAGGTTAACTCTAGGACTGGCGTCATCGTGCTACGCACGATGACGCCAGTCCTCTGGGGGAGTTCCCGGAGGCTTGGCCGACATCCAAGATGTCGGCCAGCTCCGGGAAAGGATCGCGAACCGGCGCTTTTCAGCGCCGATTCGCGATCCAGCTCCCCAGGGGTTAATGCCAGGCATCATTTGGAAGGGCAGGCTGTGCCCTTCCAAATGATGCCTGGGTTAACCCCCTGTGAGCCGCCGATCGGGAGGGAGAGAGGTCCGAAGGACCTCCCCCCCTCCCTTTCAGGCGCCTCCTCCGCACATGCGGGGGGGGCGCCTGAATTAGGTGTCATCGCGCCCCCGCGATGACACCTAATTCTTGCGGCTGCTGGTCCGGATGCGCGGCTGACATCCAGGATGTCAGCCCGCACCGGAGGGGCCAGCGATCGGCCGGAACCCGGCCGAACGCTGACCCCAATGGGAGGACGCGCTCAGCGCGTCCTCCGCACACCAGCGGGACTGCTGAGGACGCGCTGAGCGCGTCCTCAGCAGTGAAGTGGTTAAAAAAGTCTTATTTTTTTTTAAGTTTACTTATTTTTTCAAATTCATTGGATTTTATATGTAAATTTCAGACATTTTCGCTCAGTAGTTTCTTTGCAAACAGCGTTTCACTTTTCAAACATTCAAGCAAACTGTTTTTCTAATTTATTCACTGCCTTCGTCTGCGGTGTCGGCTTTTTCCGGCAGCTTCGCTGCGTGTGATTGGCTCCTGCTCATTTTTTTCCGGCGTCTTCGGCAGGTTAATCCAGATGTTTTTGAGGGTTTTCGGCGTGCATTCGCCAGGGGTTTTGCGATTAGTTTTCGTCGGGTTTGCGGCAGCCTTTCCCTGCAATTCGGGGACTCTGTGGTGTTTGCTGAATACACCGCAGGGTCACCGAAATGGGATCGGCAAAAGGAACCGAATTGAAGAGAACAAAAAGTCACCGAACGTGCTGTGACATTTCGATTCTCTTTGAATTACCCTGATGGTGTTTTGTTTTTATTGTGAATGAATCAGAGATATGGAAGGAAATCTCCCGCACACCACTGACAAAATAAACACTCTTATACAAACTTACTCATCATAACAACAAAAACATCACAAACCCCTCGCACAATCCTAACACAACTCAACACATTAAAGCGAAGCGTCGCAAAGCTCCGAAACGAATCAAACGAAACAAGAACAGAGTGTCTCATCCTCTGCAGCTCCGGGAGATGATCCCTGCGCAGAGGATACAAACCCGCATTGTGTCATCAATACACCGTGATGTAATAATCCCCCGGGGAGGAAAAGTAACGGTGGAATCCGTGTGAGCTGCCGGATAACACGGCTATCACATGACACAGAAAATACCCAGACACCCGCACTGCAGAACAGACACAGGAAATCCACACCACAAGGAGGAACCGACCGGAGAAATCAGGAAGAGGTTAACACGACTACATCTATACATTAAGTGCGGAATAAAGGGACATGGCGCTGTATGTATATAATGTGCGATAGGGATTATTATCGGATTCTCTGCTTCATGTGAGTGTATCACAGTCTCCATCCAAGTCATTCCATCGCCCGGAGCAGCGCGTTACAGAGCTTTTATGATCAGGTTTTATTCACAAAACTCTGTTAAAAAGTCTCAATAACTTTAATAAGTAATAACAGCTTTGGGTGCTTTTCTTGTTCTCTGTACGGCCTCGCTGGATGTGGCAGAGTCAGGTGGTTCGTGCACCCATTGCTGAGAGGACGTTTCCCCTGAGGTCTGGGCTGGAATTTATACCTTTTATTCTCTTTATAAATCACTGACTGTATTTACGTTAAACCCTGTGACTGAAATGAAGGTGTCTGTGAACTTCTCCTTTCATGGGGATTGTTTATGGGTTACTAAGTTTTGTGTTATTGTTTGGGGTGTGCGTCGCATGTTGCTGTGAATTTTTGGGGTGTGTGTCGCGTGTTGCTGTGGATGTTTGGGGTGTGTGTCGCGTGTGTTTTGCTGTGTGGGGTGTGCGTCGCGTGTGTTTTGCTGTGGATGTTTGGGGTGTGCGTCGCGTGTGTTTTGCTGTGGATGTTTGGGGTGTGCGTCGCGTGTTGCTGTGGATGTTTGGGGTGTGTGTCGCATGTTGCTGTGGATGTTTGGGGTGTGTGTCGCATGTTGCTGTGGATGTTTGGGGTGTGTGTCGCATGTTGCTGTGAATTTTTGGGGTGTGTGTCGCGTGTTGCTGTGGATGTTTGGGGTGTGCGTCGCGTGTGTTTTGCTGTGTGGGGTGTGCGTCGCGTGTGTTTTGCTGTGGATATTTGGGGTGTGCGTCGCGTGACCAAGGGTCTTTAAAGTCAATGCATTTACGACGAAACAGTTTTGTCATTTATTTATTTATTTAAAAGGATTTTACCAGGACGGATGCATTGAGATTTCTCTCGCTTTCAAGTATGTCCTGGGTTCAAGAACATTGAAGTGTTACAGAAATACAAAGTAATACAATGCAAGATATTGCAAATATTCTAAACTCCCTACTGGGATTATCTCTAACACAAGTAGTTGAGGAGCCGACCCGTAAAGAGGCCATATTGGATTTAATACTCACAAATGGAGGTTTGGTATCAGACGTTGTTGTAGGTGAAAATTTGGGATCTAGTGATCACCAGTCAGTATGGTTTAATATAACAACAGGGATGGAGCCGCACCACACAAGAACGAAAGTTTTAGACTTTAAAAAAACAGATTTTTCTAAAATGAGATTTTGTGTGAAGGAGTCATTATCAGACTGGAGGAGTTTAAAGGGAGTCCAGGAGAAATGGGATTATTTTAAGGAAGCATTATTGAAGGCCACAGGAAATTGCATTCGGCTTGTTAGCAAAAACAAAAAAGGGAAGAAACCACTGTGGTACTCTGCAGAAGTGGCCAAAATAGTGAAGAACAAAAAGATAGCATTCAATAATTATAAAACAACTCAGAGTGAAGAAGATAGGCAAACCTATAAGATTAGGCAGAAAGAGGCAAAGCAATTTATAAGAGCTTCCAAAGCACACGCAGAAGAGAAAATAGCTCAGTCAGTAAAAAAGGGGGACAAAACATTTTTTAGATACATAAACGAGAAAAGAAAAGTAAAACAAGGATTAGTTAGATTAAAAACAAAGGAAGGAAGGTATGTAGAAGAGGATAAAAGTCTCGCTGACTGCCTCAATGAATATTTTTGTTCAGTCTTTGCAGAAGAAAAGGAAGGAAAGGGACCTCAGTTAGGAGAGAACACTAAAGAGACATTTACATATCAGTTTACAGAGGAGGAGGTTCTACAGCAGCTGTCTAAAGTAAAGACAAATAAGTCAATGGGGCCTGATGGGATCCACCCTAAATTATTAAAAGAGCTCAGTGATGTAATAGCAAAACCGTTAACAGATTTATTTAACCAATCCTTGTTAACGGGAGTCGTCCCAGAAGACTGGAAATTAGCAAATGTTGTGCCCATTTACAAGAAGGGTAGTAGGGAGGAATCGGGGAACTATAGGCCAGTTAGTCTTACGTCAGTAGTGGGGAAATTAATGGAAACCATGTTAAAGGAAAGGATTGTTGAACATCTAAAAACACATAGATTACAGGATCAGAAACAACATGGGTTTACCTCAGGGAGATCATGCCAAACTAATCTTATTGATTTTTTGATTGGGTAACAAAAGTAATAGACACAGGTGGTGCAGTAGACATTGCTTATTTAGATTTCAGTAAGGCTTTTGATACTGTTCCGCATAGAAGGCTTATCAATAAATTGCAATCTTTGAGTTTAGATTCCAATATTGTTGACTGGATTAGGCAGTGGCTGAGTGACAGACAACAGAGGGTTGTGGTAAATGGAGTTTATTCGGCACAAGGTCTTGTTACCAGTGGGGTACCTCAGGGGTCAGTACTTGGACCCATTCTCTTTAATATTTTTATTAGTGATATTGCAGAAGGTATTAATGGAAAAGTATGTCTTTTTGCTGATGACACAAAGATTTGCAACAGGGTTGACGTTCCTGGAGGGATCAGCCAAATGACAAATGATTTAGGTAAACTAAAAAAATGGTCGGAGTTGTGGCAATTGAGTTTTAATGTGGATAAGTGCAAGATAATGCACCTGGGACGTAAAAACCCAAGGGCTGAATATAGAATATTTGATACAGTCCTAACCTCAACATCTGAGGAAAGGGATTTAGGGGTCATTATTTCAGAGGATCTAAGGGTAAGTAGTCAATGTAATAGAGCAGCAGGAAATGCTAGCAGAATGCTTGGTTGTGTAGGGAGAGGTATTAGCAGTAGGAAAAGGGAAGTGCTCATGCCACTGTACAGAGCACTGGTGAGACCTCACTTGGAGTACTGTGTGCAGTACTGGAGACCGTATCTCCAGAAGGATATAGACATCTTAGAGAGAGTTCAGAGAAGGGCTACTAAAATGGTGTACGGCTTGAAGGAGAAAAGTTACCAGGAAAGGCTTAATGATCTTAACATGTACAGCTTGGAAAAAAGACGAGACAGAGGAGATATGATAGAAACATTTAAATACGTAAAGGGAATCCACAAGGTAGAGGAAGGGAGTATATTTAAAAGGAAACAAAATAGCAAAACAAGAGGACATAGTCTTAGATTAGAGGGGCAAAGGTTTAAAAGTAACATCAGGAAGCATTATTTTACTGAGAGGGTGGTGGATACATGGAACAGTCTTCCAGTTGAAGTGGTAGAGGCCAAAACAGTGATTGAATTTAAGCAAGCATGGGATAGGCATAAGGCTATCCTAAACAAAAGATAAATCCAGGTTAAGTATCCATGTAATTGGGCAGACTAGATGGGCCGAAAGGTTCTTATCTGCCGACATTTTTCTATTATGACGGAATGGAGTATCCGCCTGCGGTCCTGCTCTATCTGACCCCCTCTTTGGTGTTGCCAAGCCCGACTACCGAGTGGCACGGCACCCGGCGTCTCGAGCGGCTTGGGTAGAAGACCACATGGCGGTGGAGATCTGGAGAGTAGATGGGGCACCCACGGTGGAAATCCGCCCGACTACCGAGTGGCACGGCACTCGGTGTCTCGGGCAGCGGATCTACTGACCATTGAAAGGCTGGAGACGGTCTGCGTGGCGAACCGCGGTTCGGTAGAGTCTCCTTGCAGATGCAGGCACGGCGCTCAGCCGAGGACCCGATTCGGGGTGGTTGCGGTATCCCAAGATACCGATTCAAGGTGGCGCAACGGCGCGGCGAAGCGATGTTCTGCCGCGGAGTTAGAGTGACCCGTTCCTGGGTGGTGGTGATATGTAGCCGACGTGAAATGATAACACCAGGCGGAGCTGTATGTTTCAAACACTCAGATGAACTGAACCTTTTAATGAACAACGCCACTATTTATGCTGAAGTATACAGTCACAATTTGCATACCCATACTAATTACTAGCACACCCATATTAATTAGAGTATGTCAGTTATTTACAATCAACATTCTTCACATTCTCTTAGCCTTCAACTCACACAACATTTGTACATCCATTGTTCCAGCACATCAGATTAAACACACACTATCAGAGATCCCTTAAATTAAACATGTAGCTAGATAATGTGGAAAATCCCTGACGCATAAATTACACAGCAGCAAAACTTGTTTACTAGCTACAGAAAAACACATTTATCTACAGGAATATAAGTATATTTTAAAACCAAAGCTATGTCATTTCACTAAACTAAATTAAACTAAAACCAAACGATGTAAAGTATATTTAAAATCACACAGGGTACATCTTAATACAGCACATCAAGTAAAACCACATCTAGCAAGGAAAATAAACTGTTCATACATTGAAACGCACACTGCAAACGTTCAAAGGAAAACAAGGTCCTTTTAAAAATGTCTTGGATTTGAGTCCTGGGTCTCGCTGCGCCGAGCCCCTATGTCCCTTCCGTGACACTCCTCCCCCTTTCCAAAGTCCGACGAGCCCGATTGGACCCACACGGGTCGTATAGGGGGAGTCGGTGCAGTCTCTGCGGCCCATAGTCCGTGGGCAAGAGGCGAGCCGCCAGGCTTCTCCAGTGGTGCTCGCGGCCGTGCCTGGCAGGTTGTAAGTCCTTCGGGGTACCCCCTCCGGAATAAGTGTCCCGTGGTTGGGGAGAGGTACCACCTGTGCCATCTCCAGTGGTCTCGGGTACTCGGGGAAAAAGGGGGCTAAAGGCATGCGCCCCAAGTGCCTTGGTCAGCCGTTGATAAAGACGGTGGCGGCAGAGGGCCTCCAGGCCAAAGGGTTGCAAAGAGGGGCAGGTTGGCAACCGGCTCTGCTCCGTCACCAGCGCGCCGGCTGGGGTGGTGAATGCTGGAGAAGAACCACCCGGCAGGAGAAGGACGTCCTCCATCTCTGGTGGGGTTGGTGGCTGCAAATCAACCCGCTCAGGGGAATCCTCCTTCTGCTCCTTGGTGCAGATAAGGGAGAGTGGGCAGAGGCCAGATGCACTCTGCCCCGTTACCAGCGCCTCTGCTGGGCAGGCGGGTGCGGGAGCAACATCCAGCGGGGAAGATGAGGTCAAGGGCTGCATAACAATCAGCCCGGGGAAATCCTCCTTCTGCCCTTCGGGACAGACGCCGGAGGGTGGACAGAGGCCAGATGCACTCTGCCACGTTGCCAGCTCTTCTGCTGGGGAGGCAGGTACGGAAACGACAACCGAGGGGTCAGGGGGGGTCAAACCTGGCTGCTCTTCCGGGCAGCCGAAGGGTGGGATAAACAGCTGCAAAGGCAGTAGCACGGGGTTATCCTCGCTCTGCCCCTCGGGGCAGGTTGTGAAGAATGGGCAGAGGCCAGCGGCACTCTGCCCCGTGGCCAGCTCTTCTGCTGGGTGAGGATCTCCTTGCAGGAGGATGGTTTCTTCACCCCCCGGGGCAATCAATGGCTGCACGCAACCCAGCCCGGGGGAACCATCGGTCTGCTCCTCCTGGCAGACTGTGGGCAGTGGGCAGAGGCCAGCGGCACTCTGCCCCGTGGCCAGCTCTTCTGCTGGTTGGAGGATAGTTTTCCTTGCGGCTGAGAGTGGGCAGAGGCCAGCGGCGCTCTGCCCCATTGCCAGCTCCTCCGCTGGACCCGTGGCCACGGCCACCCTGTCCGCTTGCGGGGTGAAGGGGGTAACTTCCTCTGCTGGGGCCCCAACGGGGACCCATGGGACCACCTCGGCCTCCCATAATTCCCAGACCTGTGGGCTGTCGATTTCTTCCGCCGACCCATCCCAGCACGTAGGACTCAGACCCGACTGCGGAGCGCCGTCCAACAATCTTCTGTAGGCCATCTCGAGCTCCCACTCTCGCTCCACCAGGAACTCCAACTCCTCTGGACTGACGTCCCGACTCTCATACGGGATTTCCTCTTCCCGCCGCTCCAGAATCTCCTCGAACCGATCCTCCGACTCCTCTCCAAATCCAGGGTCGTCGACCATCCCGGCATAGAGCAGCCCCATGCCGCCGTAATGTCGACCTGCGGTGCCGGCGCCATCGAGGGTGCGGGGTGTCAGGGAACCTGTCAACCACCGGAATGCGCGGTACGCGGCGTCCAGGGCCACCTCTTGCCGCACCAGGCTTCGGAGCTCGACCTCCCACTCGTCCGGGGGTCGACCCCTCAGGAGTACAGCTCTGGCATTGAACTGCACCTGGAAAATGACAGCGCTCGAAGGGACATCAGCCTCGTGGCAGTCCCTCTCATGGCGTAGCGCCTCATGCCAAAGCTCTTGACGGACCTCGTCCCGCCACTCAAATCCAGTGGGCGCTACTGCGGACCCGTAGTACCGTTCCGGGCCCTCCTGCAGCCTTCTCGAAAATTCAACCTCCATGGCAGCGAGGGTGCCGGCACAGAGGCACTGCTCCTCGAAGGGGAATGTGGCGTCCTCAGATGCAGCTCCAGGCGAGCTGTAAGTCTCCATCCAAGGGTCGCTGGGATGTGCGATGTCCCCAATACAGGCTCCAGGCGAGCTGTAAGTCCCGAAAGGGTAATCACTGGGGGGTGTAGATTCCCAGGGTGAAGCTCCAGTCGAGCTGTAAACCTCGACCCAGGGTTCTACGGGGTAGGGTTCAGGGGTAAAACACTCAGTCTTTGCTCCGTGGGACGCTGCCATCCGCAGCTCGTGCTGGCGAATCTTTTCCTGCTCCTCAAAGGTCCTTTTCTTGATCTACTTTCAGCCGGACCTCCTGGAACACCCAGCTTATGTCCGCCTCCGATGGGGCAACTCTGAGTAGGGCGATCCGTTGCCGCACCTCTCTGAGGAAAGCTTCTTCCTCCACCTCTGCGCGGACAGGGCTGGGGACGGGTGCCGTCACCCTGTTCTGATCCATCCTGGTCAGCTCCTTAATTAAGGTTTTCCTGTTCTTGTTACCCGGCGTTCCTCCCCGGTTCTCCAACATCCCACGCAGGGTGTCCCTGTGGTAATGGCTGTACACCGCCATGGCATAGGTCTCCTCACTGGGGGGTTGCAGAGAGCGATCCCACCGCTGCCACCAGTATGACGGAATGGAGTATCCGCCTGCGGTCCTGCTCTATCTGACCCCCTCTTTGGTGTTGCCAAGCCCGACTACCGAGTGGCACGGCACCCGGCGTCTCGAGCGGCTTGGGTAGAAGACCACATGGCGGTGGAGATCTGGAGAGTAGATGGGGCACCCACGGTGGAAATCCGCCCGACTACCGAGTGGCACGGCACTCGGCGTCTCGGGCAGCGGATCTACTGACCATTGAAAGGCTGGAGACGGTCTGCGTGGCGAACCGCGGTTCGGTAGAGTCTCCTTGCAGATGCAGGCACGGCGCTCAGCCGAGGACCCGATTCGGGGTGGTTGCGGTATCCCAAGATACCGATTCAAGGTGGCGCAACGGCGCGGCGAAGCGATGTTCTGCCGCGGAGTTAGAGTGACCCGTTCCTGGGTGGTGGTGATATGTAGCCGACGTAAAATGATAACACCAGACGGAGCTGTATGTTTCAAACACTCAGATGAACTGAACCTTTTAATGAACAACGCCACTATTTATGCTGAAGTATACAGTCACAATTTGCATACCCATACTAATTACTAGCACACCCATACTAATTAGATTATGTCAGTTATTTACAATCAACATTCTTCACATTCTCTTAGCCTTCAACTCACACAACATTTGTATATCCATTGTTCCAGCACATCAGATTAAACACACACTATCAGAGATCCCTTAAATTAAACATGTAGCTAGATAATGTGGAAAATCCCTGACGCATAAATTACACAACAGCAAAGCTTGTTTACTAGCTACAGAAAACCACATTTACCTACAGGAATATAAGTATGTTTTAAAACCAAAGCTATGTCATTTCACTAAACTAAATTAAACTAAAACCAAACGAGGTAAAGTATATTTAAAATCACACAGGGTACATCTTAATACAGCACATCAAGTAAAACCACATCTAGCAAGGAAAATAAACTGTTCATACATTGAAACGCACACTGCAAACGTTCAAAGGAAAACAAGGTCCTTTTAAAAATGTCTTGGATTTGAGTCCTGGGTCTCGCTGCGCCGAGCCCCTATGTCCCTTCCGTGACATCTATGTTTCTATGTTTCTATATTAAAAACAAAACAAAAATATACAGATTAACGGAAAATAAATATGTAAGTAATATAGATACTATGTTACATGTTTACAGGTGCATTCTGTATATAGTCACTGTGTTACATGTTTACAGGTGCATTCTGTATATAGTCACTGTGTTACATGTTTACAGGTGCATTTTGTAAATAGTCACTGTGTTACATGTTTACAGGTGCATTCTGTATATAGTCACTGTGTTACATGTTTACAGGTGCATTCTGTATATAGTCACTGTGTTACATGTTTACAGGTGCATTCTGTATATAGTCACTGTTACATGTTTACAGGTGCATTCTGTATATAGTCAATATGTTACATGTTTTTAAAGGCGCATTCTGTATATAGTCACTATGTTACATGTTTACAGGTGCATTCTGTATATAGTCACTGTTTTGCATGTTTGCGGGTGCATTCTGTATATAGTCACTGTGTTACATGTTTACAGGCACATTCTGTATATAGTCACTGTGTTACATGTTTACAGGCGCATTCTGTCTATAGTCACTGTGTTACATGTTTACAGGTGCATTCTGTGTATGGTGACTGTGTTGCATGTTTACAGGTGCATTCTGTGTGGTCACTGTGTTACATGTTTACAGGTGCATCCTGTGTGTAGTCACTGTGTTGCATGTTTGCAGGCGCGTTCTGTGTATGGTCACTGTGTTGCATGTTTGCGGGTGCATTCTGTGTTGGGGTGTGCTGGTGGGGAGCTCTTGAGTAACTTTAGACTGGGGGGGATTTGGTGGTGTCTGGAAGGTTATTCCATGAATGCGGTGCTCTGTAGGAAAATGAGGATCGAGACACTTTCTTTTGGTCCTTAAGGTGTTAATGGGTCCAGGTGGGGTTCTTGCAAATTTGCCATTTTCAGGGCCCTGTCTAGCCAAAATTGGTAGAATGCCCCTCCCGAGACTGGGGTCTGGATCCCCCCTGATTGCGAGCAAACCCCCGGGGTGTGTGAGGAGCCCCGCCAGTGGCGAAGGGAGCGGCGTTCCCGGCCTCCGAGTCGTCTCAGCCCGAGTCCCCTGAGGCTTCAGGGAGTCCGGTTGAATATCGATGGAGAAGTGGATGCAGCCGGTTCCCAATCGTCTGAAGGGTTGATCGTCATGGACACGCCACCCAGGGACCTGCGTTCGTGTGCGGTGGAGGGTGAGCATGGTGCGTGCGCCTGCTGTTTCTTCCCTGTCTTTAGGTGCGGCAGCTGGAGGAGTTGGTCGAGTGGACGGTGCTGGAAGGACTGGGGGGGTTCGGAGGGATGACCTCCCGCATACCAGGCAAGATGACCAACGGATGCCGCGCTCGAGGAGCCCGCGTGGAGGCCCTTCCCTTCCGGCGGCCAGGGGGAGAGTGACGAGAGCTGCAGCATCTGCCTCCAGGCCCCCTCCCACTCGTCGCAGGCCTGCAGCGTCACGAGCGGCGCGTCCGGCCTGCCCACAAAATGGTGGCGTCCATCTTGCGGCTAAAAATCGGAGGGGGATCATTTCGGCAGCGGTTTCAGGGAGAGTCCCGGTGTCGGTGGCCCGCAAGTTCGGAATGGATGTTCTCAACGCTCTCAACCGAGGAGTGTCTTGGAGGCAGGATCTGGAGGTCTGCGAAGGGTGCCGGTTACCAGTGGAGGTGCTGTTCCTGAGCGACCATCGCTGGGCTCACCTTTGGCTGCGATTCCTATGGCTTCTGGAGGATCATCCCTGCTGGCTGCATATGAGTCAGATTTGGGGGTGCAGCGTTTGGATCGCTCAGCCTTCTGGGGTTTAATGCGTCTGGTGGTGCTAGTGGTGTGACGAGGGGGTTGCTAGAAACCCTGGTTGCTGCTCTTAGGCGCTGGCAGGATGGGTCGGATGCTGCAGCTAGGGAGAGCGCTTCGCTGAGTGTGTCAGGGCACATCGTTCCTGGGAGCGCGGTACCTGCGTCTGTTATTGCACCTAGCTCTGCTGTTGTTGGGGTTCCCGCGTCTGCTTGCTCATCTGGGGCAGCGCCCGTGCCTGTTTTGGCACAGGTGTTGGATCAGCAGGGGATTTCCGAGGCTGGCGGAGTTTTGGTTTCTGGTTCAGGGGGGATGACTGGGCCTGCGTTAATTGGGGTCTCAGCGGTGGGTGCTGTGGGGGTGTCTCCCGTCGGGGTTGGGGGTGCGGGCATCTCTTATGGGTCCTGCGAGTTGTCCCCAATGGGTTTGCAGGTCACTGCGGAGATATGTGAGAAGATTTGGAGAAACGAATATGTGGATGTGCTTACGCTACTTTCTGTGGATAGAGTGATGGTGGACCGTCCCAAACGGCCTGACCCGTTCATGAAGGAGAGGTTAAAGAAAACGCTTCCTCCCACTTTTGGGAATTGGCTACAGAGTTTCTTGGCTTATTGTGCCATCTTGTGCGAGCGGTTCCCGGAGGGCAGCGTTTCGTTGTGACCGTTTACGGTTGTTGATCTCTCGATCGAAGACGGACCAGTTGGGCAGAGGTTTGGTAGTCACTCTGTGTGCAGTTGGGGGGGAAAACTGCCCGGTACTTTTGGCCCAGGACTATTTGGGTGGCCGTCCAAGAGTTGGGGGTTCCTTCTTAGTTCATTTGTCAGGGGCCCCCTTACGAGGTTCCAGTTTTCGGCGGTTTTAAGCGTTGTATTGCATCTTTGGGTCATGACCCGAAGCAGTTTGCTCCGCATTCTTTTTGAATCGGCGCAGCGACGATGGCGGCGGAAGCTGGTGCGTCGGACGACATGACTCGGCGCTTGGGTAGGTGGCAATCGGGTCATTTTCGTTCCTAGGTGTGCCCTAACCTCTTATAATTACAGGTTCATCCCCGAAAACTGTTTGGATCATCGGCCACTCGTACATACACTGGGCGGCCAAACGGACTGAACAACGGCCGCTTGGCAGGAACCTGGGTTTCCCCACGGACTTGGCTAGGATCCGGTGGATTGGTATCAGGGGTTTACGTTGGGCCCAGGTTGTTGGGGAATGCGAGTGGTTGGCTGGTCGAGCAGCTAGGGATGTGGTGTTAGTGGTGCATGCAGGGGGGAACGATTTGGGGGCTGTTCGTTCTGTAGACTTGATTAGGGATATAAAGCGCGATCTAGCCAGCTGCTTCACCATATTCCGGGGTTTATCATTAGTGTTTTCGGAAATAGTTTCTTGTCCCCGTTGGGAGGATTTTGCGGCCCCCGGGGCTCTGGACAAGGCTCGGAAGAGGGTTAACAGGGAGATCTCGAGATTTGTTGGTGATCTGGGTGGAGTGTCGGTTAGGCATACGGAGCTAGAAGGAGACAATCGGAATGTCATTAGAGAGGATGGGGTCCATCGGGTTGGACATCTTTCTGGTGGGTCTGATGTATGGTGTGGAGGAGGTGCTGTCTGCGGGGGGCGCAGGGGCGGGCGCTAGGGCGGCCCCTGGGGTTGGCGGGTTTCCCTGGACAGCAGTGCTTAAAGGACGGATTAGCCGCCTTCGGGTGAGGCTCGTGGGGAGACGAACCTCGCTTGCGGGGGGTCGAGCTCTTGTTTGGATAATGGTGGAACTGCCTATTGCATGGGGGCAATAGGGCAGAATTGTGATTAAGCACTGCCAGTTATGGTTGTATATAGTTTAATAAAGCTGTGGCCCATGCACATTCCAACTTACATATATGTGTTTGTGTCTTATTCATATTCGGGTTATTGGGGTATGGGCCAGGAAGGTCTCAGGCCTAATCAGTCATGCCGCGCAGTCAGTTTGTGTAATGTCTCTGTTCATTCTCCGGCTTTATTCTCGCTTCCTTTTTCTTTCAGTTATGTTATTGTGTTCTCAGAAATAACACTTTCTTGCTTGCAGCTCGAGCCGCCGGGACTCGGGACTATGACAAAGGGGGGTGAGAGGGTTTATTCTTCCCGCTGTGCAGTGTTTTCTGTCGGAGGTTTTGCAGACAGTTTATTAATAGTCAGGTAGAAGGTTTGCAATGAGTCAAATAAAATGTAAAGAAAATTAAACAGCTGTAAAATAACAGACACGCTGAACACGATTACGTTAAGTTACCTTTACTTCCCTTCAACCCCCCAAACCCTCCCCCACCCCCCGCCCCCATTCTCCCCATAAATAAAAACACACGACAAAAGTATTGGCGGCTTGAAAAGGTCACGTCTTTTATTTTTAATCAAAGGCCAAAAATCATTGCCTTTGTGGCAGAATTATCAGCGATCCTCGCTTTCTTGGAATTGGTAACACCAGATAACACTGGCAACCGCAATGCACCACCAGCATTGCCCAGAAATAGCGGCCGGCCCCACGTGGCTAAGCTAGAGCGACCACACATTGCTCTCTTTATAGCAGATAGCAGGCCGAGAGGATCTTCAAACCAGGAGGCACCTGTCTTTGGCCGGACAAACCACCACACAGACCCCCAGATCCTTCCCCTCTATCGCCTCTCCACGTGCCAGGGCCGCATATTTCACCAGCCGAAGTAACTGTCCATATAATCCCCTCAGCTTTGGCCGCACAAACCACCAGCTGGCTTCGTGTAACGTGGTGAAATGATCTGACTGCACCTCAACTAACCATGTCTTTACTCAAAAAAACAATCCCCCCGGCTTTGGCCGTAGAAAAAAACCACCAGCCGAAGTAACTGTCAATACAATCCCCCAGCTTTGGCCGCACAAACCACCAGCTGGCTTCATGTAACATGGTGAAATTACCTGACTGCACCTCAACTAACCATGCCCATATCTAAAGCAATCCACCGGGTTTGGCCGCACAAACCACCAAACGGCTTCCTGCGACATGGTATGACTCCATATGGGAACCCACGGGCGGTCTTGAAATGACTGGCGGAATCACCACTTCATTAGCCCCTATCCGTGGTCAATGCTGCTCTCTGACGACGTGACCTTTTCGACTCGGTAAACAGGCAGTAACCTAAAAACAGGGTGGGTAGGGTGGGAAAAAGACAAAGGATACGCTGATTTCTTCTATCCTTTGCTTACCCTTTTCTATTACCCCTGCCCTTCCCCTTTCTGTTATCTGCCCCAAGACCCAATCCCAACGATAATCCTGAAACAAAAGGGGAACCAATTGAAACTCCTCCCCACTTTCTACTCTTTTCTTTAAACAGGGAAATTGCTTAAGCTTCTTCGCTCCCATTCAGTCTCTCATCAGTACTGAGCATTTTACCCTTATTTCTCTTCCACCATTACCTTTCTCTTAAATTACCTTTACTTCCCCTTCAAGTAGGATGTATCCTGCTCCCTGCAGTTCCTCCACACTAATCTAGCAATTACATTAGACCACACTATCTGAACATCCGGCCATTCCTTCCTGAACCACCTAAGTGTTTCCCGGACCCTATTCTGCAAATCTATCGTCATCATAGCCCCTATGTCGTTACCCCCTAAATGCACTATCATTATATCTGGCTTCCCCCACCTTCTCCTAGATTCCTGTGCTACCCCTAAAAGCTGCGCCCACCCCATACCCCTCCTTCCTATCCACCTAATGCCTGCTTTAGTGAGGCTGAACCCTAGGTTCGCTCCCATCGTTGTGCCCGCAGCGTGAACAGCCGCCCAGTGCACATAGGAGTGTCCCAGTATCCATACTCTCTTCGCCTGCTCTGAAAGAAAAAAAACAAAAACAGAATATTAACGCTCAAACACATACCAACTTTTTATCGCGACTGTAAATTGAATCAGGGTTATATACATACCCCTGCTTATTCACAACCCTCTCCTCTCTTAGTAAATTATGAAATACCAGCTAGCGTGCTAAGACCGGTGCCCTTTAAACAAATTCCCTTCCCCCATCGCTGTTTAATCCTAACTGCTCCCGATCTGCCAGAGAAATGAAGGTTTGTTTTTTTGGAACCCAAAAACAGAATATCCCCTATGTCGTTACCCCCTAAATGCACTATCATTATATCTGGCTTCCCCCACCTTCTCCTAGATTGAATATAGAATATTTGATACAGTCCTAACCTCAACATCTGAGGGTTGGGATTTAGGGGTTATTATTGCAGAGGATCTAAGGGTAAGTAGTCAATGTAATAGAGCAGCAGGAAATGGGAAGTGCTCATGCCACTGTACAGAGCACTGGTGAGACCTTGCTTGGAGTACTGTGTGCAGTACTGGAGACCATATCTCCAGAAGGATATAGACACCTTAGAGAGAGTTCAGAGAAGGGCTACTAAAATGGTGTACGGCTTGAAGGAGAAAAGTTACCAGGAAAGGCTTAACGATCTTAACATGTATAGCTTGGAAAAAAGACGAGACAGATGAGATATGATAGAAACATTTAACTACGTAAAGGGAATCCACAAGGTAGAGGAAGGGAGTATATTTAAAAGGAAACAAAGCAGCAAAACAAGAGGACATAGTCTGTGATTAGAGGGGCAAAGGTTTAAAAGTAACATCAGGAAATATTATTTCACTGAGAGGGTGGTGGATACATGGAACAGCCTTCCAGTAGAAGTGGTAGAGGCTAAAACAGTGATTGCATTTTATCAGGCATGGGATAGGCATAAGGCTATCCTAAAAAAAAGATAAATACAGGTAAAGTATCCAGGTAATTGGGCAGACTAGATGGGCCGAAAGGTTCTTATCTGCCGACATCTTTCCATCCCAGCAACATTACAACCTTTTCCAAAGCCGCTTTGAATTGAAACCGGGACAAAATTGGTTCCATCCTCATGCCTCAAAAAACATATGGCCGTTTGCAGGAGCCACCTCCAAATAACCTCTTACACATAACACCGGGCATACCTCCACGTAACCTCTGTATTACGCTCCAGTCTTTGTGTAATATATCCTCCCCCCTCTAAGTAATGGATTCCTTTTGTTTTCACATGCTTCCGTCAGCCCCTTTCCCCCCCAGCAACCAAGGTCGCCCAGCTCACGGTTATCTGATGCATTGTTCCTAGCTGGGTGTGATTACATTGTCTCTGCACCTTTCCTCTCTGTGTGTGTGTCCCTTGCACAATGTAAATAAATGCAGTCTCCATTTTGAGTTGAAAAAAGCAAGGATCTTATGTACGTTATTGCCCGCATTCTGGGCCATATTCAGTACTTCTGCGGAATACTGACTTCAAGGGGAGCAGTCTGCACGTGGACAGGAACCCCCACGTTACAGCCTCGTTCCCCGAATGCCCTCTGGGTTAAGCTAAATGGGGACTTCTCCAAAGGACCAGCCATTCTACCTAACAGCACCTCCTTCCCCCACTTCTCTCAATATTTCTGGCAGTTCATATGCTGATGTCAACTGCTTTACTTTCCTACCCCCCTTCGCTTCACCCCTAATCAGTATCTTGAAGCCTTCCTTAAAAAACCCTTACTCCATTCTCCTTATCCTCCATCTTAAGGCTCACCAGCCCTGGAATCCTTTACCAATAGTACGAGGCTACACATGTGAAAGTCTTTAACCCACGTCCACCAATGAAACGGTTTCTTGCTTAGTATATTCATCTGTAGGCCCGAAGTTAAGTCAACCTACCCAAAAGAGTGAAACAGCATTTGCTAACATACAAAAATCACTGTTTAGTTGATAAGTCTCTTCAGAAATTAACAGACACATTTAGATGTGTATTTGGTTAGTAATTGTTATATATTCATAAGTCTGGCAGAAACTATCTGGATTAATTTAGTTGCGCAAATGTAAGCTTAAAGAGAGATTCTACAGTTACTGCTGCAGCACTTCCTCATTGAGAGCAGACCATGTGACTTTTTGAGGCTTAAGATGGCTGCCAGCCATGCGGTCAGCCATGCGGTCACTGATTACCTATGTTTATAAGATCATACAGACTATACAAATAATAAGGTTTGATCAAGTATTACAAAGTGACGCAAATATCAACGAGCATATTCTAGCTAAAATGCAAATCACTAGAACGGGTAAATTAGCGCATATTTAACCCAATGGATTACACACACACGCATATAGTATAATGTCAAAATAGAGACACATTCACTGAATTAATACACTTAATACTTATCCACTCCCAGGCTTTCTTATGATGATGGTACAAGTGGGAAAGATGAGGGAGTTACTGCTCAATTTTTCCTCCATTTTGGACATAAATCTCTCCTCTCCCTCAATAAAGACAAAGTTAGCGTTCTGAAATAATTATTTACTCAACTGTAGCAAGTGCGCAAAAAAGATTGTACATTACTGCTGTGTCACTTCAAAAATTGCCTCAATTAGTATAGTGAACTTAAATACAGTATACAATTGAGTTTATTCATCAATTTATTGCTTAGCTCTTGGGGTTACTTTCTTTATTTCAAATACACCCGGTGAGACAACCCCCCCCCTCCCTTCCAGAATACATTACAGATAACAACAGGCTCCAGCCACTGGACACTAGAAAAGCTCCAGCCACTGGACAATAGAAAAAACAGTCATCACAATGGAATGTTTACCCATGCTTCTCTAAATAGTGTGCTTAGGGAAACCCAGGATATTCGAGTGCAAGCTCTTGAGCAAGGGTCCTCTCCTACTGTTTAATGAGTGCAAAATATAACAAATTATAACTGTAACATACAGATACACACTTTGACAACAGCATAGCACATCACACACACTCTACACTATATACCAGGGGTAGGGAACCTTTTTGGCTGAGAGAGCCATGAACGGCACATATTTTAAAATGTAATACCGTGAGAGCCATACAATATGTTTAAAACTAACATATTTAAACATATTGTTCAATGTGTGCATTTTATGTAAGACTTTTAAAGTACAATAAGTCTCTGAATTATTTTTAATAACGTTGTTATGCTTTTGCTAACCAATGATGAATAAAGTACTTACCATTAATGCGACTTCTGGTGCTGCATGGTTTTGCTGATGGCTTTGTAGTCTGGTTGATACGTGGTGAGGTTAATCTTCATGCAGGCATTGAGACTTCCATCCGTTAAACGTGATCGTAGGTTGGTCTTAATGTTCTTTAGATGTGAGAAAGACTGCTCACATGTATACGTAGAGCTAAACATTGTCAGTACAGCAATACTCACACGCTGCAGTGTGTGGTATGTGACGGGAAGCGCGTTCCAAGTTTTGACAATCAGCTGGTCCGCGGGTTGAAGTTTTTTTTATTTCTCCCCACTTGTGTTTGCTCGCCAACTCTGCTTGCTGTCGTGCAAGTCTTTCCAAATCTTCATTCAGTGACTTGAACTTATTCACCCACATGTCTGAGGCCTTCAGGTCAGCAGCTTGTAGCTGAAAATCTCTGACAGAGACATCAGGGATGTAACTCAGGTCGGCGCTGTCCACTGCACACGTGTGGATGGGTGATGAACTTAAAAAGACGAGTGCGCTCACGAAATTCTCCAAAGCGCGCTTTGAATGACTGCAGAAGATTAGATGTGAAGCCCGCTAGCTGCTGAAGATCAAGATGTTGAGCAGGGTCACTTGCTGTGCATGCATCTCTAAACTCTCCCAGTTTTTCAAAGTGTAGTGTAGCGCTCACTCCCGGAGGAGCCGCTGAAAATTGAACCACGGGTCAGTCTCCCCGCACTAGGGAATAAATATACTCCAACACCGCTGTGAGTTTTATAATTTAAATAGTTTACTAAAATAATGAGCAGATGTTGAAACACGGTATTCACAGATATATTACAGTATTTTCGTATCGCGATAAAACGCGTGGCGGAAAAGAAACGAAACACGAGGCTTCGTATTTCGGAAAATAAAATATTCGTAACCGAACAGAAAATAAAAGCAGTTGCAAGAATATTCGGAAAAAGGAACACGTAGCGGAACCCAAAAAATACAATCTGTTCGTATTACGATAAACGCGCAGCGGAAAAGAGAAAAATATATTCGGAACGTAACTTTACTCTTGTTCCGATTCACAACAAAAATGAGTCCTGCACAGGTTAAGTCCCGGAATGTAAAAGGTGTGTATGTGTGTGTATGGTACCCGGGTACTGTTCAACTGGCCAGTGAATTTACTTTAGGAGGTCTTCGACTAGTCAGTTGGGGCCCTGTGGACTTTAAAGAGAAACAGCAGCGCGTTCTTTATTTACAATACGGCCTTGGAGACCTCTCACCCATCCGACGGTTGCTTTAGGCTCCGCTGACCCAGGACGTCTCTCCGCTCGATCTTGACTGGGGATACTAGCGGCCGGATCCGTTGTCTGACTCTCTGCCGCTGGTCCACGACTTGTCCAACTCACCGCCTGCTCTCCGCATCCGATCAACTCGCGGTGACTCCTTACTCGAGGTCTTCGGTGTCTGTGTTCTGCAGCAATCTCTGGAACCGGCAAGTCTTCTCCTCTGTAGGCTGAATGTCCCGATAAAAGAACTGACAGGTATATTCAGGCTCTGGCCTAGGCCTCTCACGATCTCTGTCACTGCGTCTGCTCTCTTCTCTTCCCTGGCGCGCTCTGGGCTGTTCTCCACGAGGTGGAGGATGTAAGGCTCCAGTCCCCACCCACTTCCTGTATTCTTGCAAAGCATGCCGGGAATTGTAGTCCCAATGTCCAGTGTCTCTAATCGCGATAGTCTCCATCTTGTGGCCAAAAATAGGTACTGCCACAGCAAGATTTTAACACACCGCTACACTCTCCCTCCTAGAACTCTTGGGTCTCTCCAAGGAGGTACAACAGTTACATTACATTTCCACAATATAGAATACAGTTTACATAGCATGTACAGGTTCAGCAGTATACAGGTAGCGGGTTAGAAACACTTCCTCAAGTTGACTCGTGTTTTGGGCTACCTCAGCTAGCATAGCAGACACTTCGGGCAACCTCTGCACTGTGGTGATGGCCTCTTCAGTGCTATGTCCTGGTGTATCGTAGGTGAGTCGTTGGGGCGGTTGAACAGAGCGTTTTGGTTCTGGCTCAATCAGTTCCTCTTCAGGTGGAAGTACTATTGGTGTTGGTTCAGTCCTTCTCTCTATCACTGGAGCAGACGTTTCTTCAGAGTATGATCCCTCCAGTGAAGGCATAGAACTATAATCACCTGAATAAGCTTCCGGAGCTACCAGGATTCCAACAGCCTCGGGGACTTCCAACTGAAATTCAAAAGGTTCAGGGATTTCAACAGTCTCAGGGACTTCCAGCAGAAACTCAGGAGCTTCAGGCCTCAAGTTACTCTCCCACCGCTCAGGGACAACGACAACCTCCTCAGGCTCCGGTGAGCGCATCCAGTCTAGACAATAACTCTCTTCTTCACTGTCTCTTTCGCTCTCTTCGACAACCCGGGTCTGTTGAGACCGAGTAACAGGAGGTAAACATGGAACAGGCGGATTCGGCGGAGGGTCAACTACCTGAGTCTGTTGAGACCGAGTAACAGGAGGTAAACGTGGAACAGGCGGATTCGGCGGAGGGAGTTCGTCCCCAACTGGTATCCTCACAGCCTCTCTCAAAGGTAACAAATGATTTCGGTGCCAGTTCTTAAGAGGCCCAGCCTTTCCATCTGGGCGAATTTGATACACCGGCAGACCCGGCAGTTGCTTGCAGACAATGTAAACCTGGGAACTCCATCTATCCGCCAACTTGTGTCTTGCAGCAGCACCCAAGTTCTTCAACAGGACCCTATCACCGGGTTGTAGATCTTGTATTCGAACTTTCAAGTCATAGTTCCTTTTGTTCCTTTGCTCCCTGTTTCCTGAAGTTAAACGGGCCTGTTCAAACGCAGAAGCCAGATTCTTTCGAAGTCTATCCACGTAGTTTCTATGGGAAGCTACTGACGTCTGGTCTAGAGATAACCCAAATGCCAAATCAACCGGCAGTCGAGCCTCCCTTCCGAACATGAGACGGTACGGTGAGTATCCAGTTGCATTGCTCTCCGTACTGTTATATGCATGCACCAGAGTAGCTATGTGACGACTCCAACTCTGCTTCTCTATGTTAGACAAAGTCCCCAGCATATTTAGCAGCGTGCGATTAAACCTCTCAGGCTGAGCATCACCTTGAGGGTGATATGGTGTAGTTCGGGTCTTTTGGATTCCCAACAACTCTAGCAATTGCCCAACCAGCCTGCTTTCGAAGTCTCTACCCTGATCAGAGTGTATCCTCCTTGGCAGGCCATAATGAACAAAGAACTTTTCCATCAGAACCTTGGCTACTGTCGGAGCGCGTTGATCTTTTGTAGAAAAAGCTTGGGCGTAACGAGTGAAATGATCAGTCACTATTAGAATATTCCCCTGCCCACTAGCATCCGGCTCTAAGCACAGGAAGTCAATGCACACCAAATCCATGGGTCCCTGACTCTGCAGATGGCTCATTGGAGCAGTTCGGGTCGGTAGAGTCTTTCTCTGAATACACCTCAGACAGGAATGGCAGTAACTTTCCACTTCAGCTCTCATGCAAGGCCAATAGTACCTATCTCGCACCAGCTTAAAAGTTCTTTCAGCACCCAAATGTCCATGCTCATCATGTAGTGATCGCAGCACACTCTCCCTATGTTTAGTGGGGAGGAATAACTGTTGAATCTCTTCGGCGTTAGTGGAGGGACCCCTTCGGTAGACCACCCCATCCAACATCTTCAACCCCTCCCACTCTTTGTAAACCAATCTGGCTCCACTCGGGAGTTGGTTAACAGAATCTCTCGCTGGTTTTCAGTCAGGGCCTTTATGGTCAATGCAATTAAAGGGTCTCTGGCCTGATCCGCCTTCAGGTCTTGTTTTGAAAAGGTAGGTAGACTTTCATCCCTTAATTGCGTAGGATTACAGTAAAATTCAGGAACAGACGCAGCCATGACTCCTATGGCCTCCGCTTCAATCCCCCCCTTGATCCGGCGCTCTGCTCCTTGACACAAAGCTTGTACCCCGTCTGGAGTCAACTGAGTCCATTCTGTAGTGTGGGGTCTTCTCGATAAAGCATCAGCATCTCGATTATTCGCCGCAGGGCGATACTTCAGGCTGAACCGAAATCCTGACAGAGCGGACAACCACCGATGTCCCGTTGCGTCCAGTTTCGCAGTAGTAAGAATGTAGGTGAGAGGATTGTTATCCGTCTTTATCACGAACTCGGCTCCATACAGATAGTCTTTTAACTTGTCTACCACCGCCCACTTCAAGGCTAGGAATTCCAACTTGTGGGTAGGGTAGTTCTTCTCTGAAGGCGTAAGGCTCCGGCTCACGTACGCTACAGGCCTCAGCAATCCACCATACTCCTGGTACAGGACCCCTCCCAGACCTTCTCTGCTGGCATCCACATGTAACTCATACGGCTTGTGAGGGTCCGCATAGGCCAAGACAGGAGCTCGGGTTAGGCTCTCTTTCAGCTTCACGAAAGCACCTTCACATTGGCTAGTCCATTCACCTTGTATGGACTCTCGAGCTCTCCTTGGTCCTGGAGCTGACGGGTTTCGGTCAGAGACCTCGCAGCCTTCTTCTGTGCTTTCTTTCTGCAGGAGTTTGTTCAGTGGTTGAGCTATTTTCGCGAATCCTCCCACAAATCTTCGATAGTATGAACAGAATCCCAAGAAAGATCTGAGTTCAGTGACGTTTCGGGGTCTAGGCCAAGAAGCTACGGCCTCCAACTTCCGAGGATCTGTCGAAACACCTTCTGCTGAGACCACATGTCCTAGATACGTAACAGACGGTAGACAGAATTGGCATTTCTCCAGAGACAGTTTCAACCCCTCTTCATGGAGCCTCTTCAAGACCTTCTCCAAACGTTGCTCATGCTCTTCCAGAGTCTTCCCAAACACAATTATGTCATCCAGGTACACTAAAACTTTGATTAGATTCATATCCCCGACTGTCTTCTCCATCAACCGTTGGAACGTGGCTGGAGCCCCCGTAAGGCCTTGAGGCATTCTGTTGAATTCAAAGAACCCCAGTGGACAGATGAACGCAGTTTTTTCCTTGTCTTCAGGATGCATGGGTATCTGATGATATCCGCTTCGCAGGTCCAGTACACTAAACCACTTTGCTCCAGACAAACACTGTAAGGCATCTTCTATCCGAGGAGTGGCATATTGATCGGGGATGGTTCTCCGGTTCAATGTGCGGTAGTCTATGCATAAGCGGACAGAACCATTTTTCTTCCGGACCAACACTATGGGAGATGCGTATGGACTCCTGGACTCTTGAATCACCTTGGTTCTTTGCAATTCATTCAGTTGCTCTCGCAGATCATCCAAGTCTCCTAGCGGAACTCGCCTTGACCTTTCACGAAACGGCTTGTCTTCTTGTAACCGAATGCGGTGCTCAGTACTCTTAGCTAGGCCCACATCGAACTCATCTTTCGAGAACAATTCTTTCCACTTTAGGACCTGAGACTGAAGACGTTTCTTCCACTCAGGTGAAATGGGAGCGTCCTTGGGGTAGAATCTTTCATCTGGAATCTCTTTATCCACTCCCCCTCCTAAATCGGTAGAGAGGGGTGTAGCAGACTCTACTTGCCCGATAGGCATTCGTGCTTTAAGGATTACTGGAGAATCAGACACATTGCACACGCTGACCGAGACTCTTCCTCGTGTTCTCTTCAGAGCTTTGGTGGAGATTATTTCAGGAATTACTTTGACTCTGGTTTCACTCCCAGGATTAAAAATCGGTTCCTAGCACCACATAGGGACCAGGTTGCGATCCGTTCAACTTGACTGAAGCCCGGAAGCTCGCTACTTCTCCTGCTTGCAGAACCTTCTCCGTTCCTCCTAATCTCCATAGGCGCCCCACCTCGGCTGGGGCCTTCTGTTCTTCGACCATCCTCTGATAGATTGAACGTAACATTGGGTGTACTCCTTTAGTAGGACCCTCTTCCAGCACGATAGGTGTCAGGAGACGTCGCACCAAATCAGTATTCGTCCCCACTATCATGGAACTCCTGTTTGCCCCTGGAGGCCGAGGACACACAATGGCCAATGCATCACAACCTCCGGACTGTCCGATGACTTCGGATCCGATCTCCAACTTCACCTGTAGATACCCGTCGTAGGGGAGTTTCTCAGTTCCGATACCCCAGGTTTCCAGGTCCTTCAATTTCTGTAAAGGAATGTGCTTCAAATGTTTCTCATAGAAGTCTTGGTAGATCAATGTCACTTGAGCCCCTGAATCCAACAGGGCTTTAGTGTAGACTCCCTCCACTTGGATTGGCACAATAGGAGAAGGACCTATCAGTTGGTCAGGAAACTTGGTGGCGGTATCTGGACGCTTAGACCCAGTTTGCTGTACTCTGGCCTTTTTCTTGGCCCGTGTAGGTTTTGGGTGTGCATTGCTTCCCCATGACGTAGATCCGGATGCTAAAGGAATGACTCTTTCAGTCCTGGCAGGCTCAGCAGTTGGTCGGACTTTGGGCCCTCTCGCCCTCTTAGTCCTGGCTTGATTTTTGGAGCGAGTTTCAATCTTCGGGCCCCTGGTTTGCTCCCTTACCAGGACCCTCTGGAGTTTCCCGCCTGCAGGGCGGACAACAGTTTCTCCACCGCTTTTAGAAGTTCTTCGACCGGTTTCTTTTCAACCCTCCCTTGTGGGCACTGAGCCCTGAAATGGCCGATTTCCCCGCAGCCAAAACATTTCTTCCTGTGGGCATATTTCCTTCTTGCAGTTCACTTGGAGACCCCCTGTTCGAGGCTACAGCAACCCCTTCAGTTCTGGTGTCCTCAGCCAACAGTGACATCATTAACTCCATCATTTGCAACATCTGAGCTTTTAAGGCCAGCACTTCAGTCTGTATGTTTGCTGCATCTGCTACCGAGAGAGTTCCTACTTCTGCGGTGAAAACTGTGTGCGAAGCATTTGCAACCTTTTTAGCCTGAATCAAGGCCTCTTCTTCTCGGATAGCTTTGATCAGTTTGGAATAGGTTAGTCTCGTGTTCTGGTATCTAGTCTGAAATCTCAACATTATGGGATCCAGTGGGAGTGCTCCTTTGAAAATTTGATCCATCAAAGATTTGCTTGCCTGACTCGGTTTCATGCCCCCTTTAAGAATGACCTGATGGATGATTTTATCCAGCCGCCAGACATATGTGGACAATTCTTCTCCTTCCTTTTGATAGGTGTGAGAGAACTTGTGAATAAGCTCGGCACAATCCTCCACTCCCCCGAAATTTTCCTGTAAAGCTTCTAGATACTCTACAGCAGTGCAGCCGGGCTTGTCCCTTTTCAGGTTTCGAATGACATCTGAAGCAGGACCTCTTAGGCTCTCGATCAACCTTTGTCTCTTCACGGTGTCAGCAACTTCCCATTCTTCCACTTCTTGCACTGCCTGATCTATCCAAGTCTCAAAGTCCTCTTCTCCCATTGGCACGGGGACCTTACCAGAAAAAAACCGTAACTTGCGATATCCGTAATTTGGAGACGCAGCAGAGTTTTTGGCTAGTGTTTCCACCAGTTTCCCCATAGTGGTGAAAAATGTAGCAGGAGGGAACCCTGTAGTTGGGGTAACATCGGGAACATTCTCGTGATCACCACGTGGCGTACTTGGCTGTATCAGTTGGACTTCCACCTCACTGGTCAGCTTCACGCTCGCGCCCTGAAAACATACTGGAACACCCTTTCTCCACTCAAGAAGAACATACGTGTGAGGGGTATCTGGGTTCACTTTTATGTCCAGGATTAACCCCCGATTATCTGGTGTCAGCGTGGCCACGGCCTGGCGAATCTGATCTTCGGCCCAAGTGTCTGCAGGAATATCCATAACTATACATAATTCTATCTGACTACTGTGCTCTTCACACCATTTGGCAGCAGTGTCTGGATCCATATTTAACCCTTTAAATGCGGTTTTTCCAGAGACTGGATCCCGGAAACGAGCCCCCACGTGTAGCGCTCACTCCCGGAGGAGCCGCTGAAAATTGAACCACGGGTCAGTCTCCCCGCACTAGGGAATAAATATACTCCAACACCGCTGTGAGTTTTATAATTTAAATAGTTTACTAAAATAATGAGCAGATGTTGAAACACGGTATTCACAGATATATTACAGTATTTTCGTATCGCGATAAAACGCGTGGCGGAAAAGAAACGAAACACGAGGCTTCGTATTTCGGAAAATAAAATATTCGTAACCGAACAGAAAATAAAAGCAGTTGCAAGAATATTCGGAAAAAGGAACACGTAGCGGAACCCAAAAAATACAATCTGTTCGTATTACGATAAACGCGCAGCGGAAAAGAGAAAAATATATTCGGAACGTAACTTTACTCTTGTTCCGATTCGCAACAAAAATGAGTCCTGCACAGGTTAAGTCCCGGAATGTAAAAGGTGTGTATGTGTGTGTATGGTACCCGGGTACTGTTCAACTGGCCAGTGAATTTACTTTAGGAAGGTCTTCGACTAGTCAGTTGGGGCCCTGTGGACTTTAAAGAGAAACAGCAGCGCGTTCTTTATTTACAATACGGCCTTGGAGACCTCTCACCCATCCGACGGTTGCTTTAGGCTCCGCTGACCCAGGACGTCTCTCCGCTCGATCTTGACTGGGGATACTAGCGGCCGGATCCGTTGTCTGACTCTCTGCCGCTGGTCCACGACTTGTCCAACTCACCGCCTGCTCTCCGCATCCGATCAACTCGCGGTGACTCCTTACTCGAGGTCTTCGGTGTCTGTGTTCTGCAGCAATCTCTGGAACCGGCAAGTCTTCTCCTCTGTAGGCTGAATGTCCCGATAAAAGAACTGACAGGTATATTCAGGCTCTGGCCTAGGCCCTCTCACGATCTCTGTCACTGCGTCTGCTCTCTTCTCTTCCCTGGCGCGCTCTGGGCTGTTCTCCACGAGGTGGAGGATGTAAGGCTCCAGTCCCCACCCACTTCCTGTATTCTTGCAAAGCATGCCGGGAATTGTAGTCCCAATGTCCAGTGTCTCTAATCGCGATAGTCTCCATTTTGTGGCCAAAAATAGGTACTGCCACAGCAAGATTTTAACACACCGCTACACTAGTAAACGACCTGTTTCAATGTCGGCGATGAAGAGTTCTAGCTTGTTTTCAAATGCAAACACTGCTTGTTGAAGGGATAAGACTGTATTTCCAACGCCTTGCATTTTCACATTGAGCTGGTTCAGATCTTCAGTCATGTCCACGAGATAGAAGAACTTCCGGCGCCACTCATTGTTAGCTAACTCAGGATGCTCAACGTTTTTCATTTCAAGAAAAGTCTGGAGTTCGCTCAGACAAGCCGCGAAATGGCTGAGCACCTTCCCTCTTGACAACCAACGCACATTGCTGTGCAGAAGCAGACCGGGATAATTATTCCCAACTTCATCCAGCAGTGTTTTAAACTGGCGATCGTTTAAAGCTCGGGCAACAATAAAGTTGACCACCCGAATGACCAGCGACATCACCTCACCAAGCTGTTCGCCACCCATCTGAGCACAAAGCGCCTCCTGATGTAGGATGCAGTGAAAACTTAGGATGGGTCTCTTTTCATGTTCACGAAGAAGCGCTACGAATCCTTTGTTTTTCCCCACCATGCACGGAGCACCATCACTACACACCCAAATACGTTTATCCATCGGTAGAATTTTTTTCTTTAGCGAACTCAGTGAAAGACTTGCACAAATCCTCCCCTCTTGTTGTCCCTTTCATAGGCAGAACAGCAAGACTTTCCTCACGTAGTGTGTCACCGACAGCATACCTTGCAATCACGCTGACCTGGGATAAATGGCTTACGTCTGTTGACTCATCCAAAGCAAGAGAAAAGAATGGTGCTGCATTTATGTCCTTCACTTGTGTTGCCTCAATTTGATTTGCCATCATGATGGTACGATCGTAAACAGTTCTTGCCGACAGAGACATGTCTTTTATTCGTTTGATTATTTTGTCTTTATCCGAAAAGTCGTCAAAAAGTTCATTGGCAACATCAAGCATGAATGTTTTGGCAAACTCCCCATCTGTGAATGGCTTTCCGTTTCTCACAATTGCTAAAGCACCAGCAAAGCCAGCCGAATTCCAGTCACCTTGTTGGGTCCAAACACGGAGTTGCTGCTGACTAGTTTGCACTCTGCACAGTAGCTCTTGACATGCTTTCTTCCTGCTGTCCCCCGCAGGATATTTTCGATGCAAATGTAGTATGGAGTGTGTCGAAGTGTCGCTTTATATTTGACCGTTTCATCGATGCAATTTTATCATTGCATATTAGACATACTGCATAACCTGCTCTCTCCACAAAGGCGAATTCCTCTGTCCATTCCTGCGGAAAAGTACGATACTTCTCATCTTTTTCTCTTTTAGTCATCTTCTTCGATAAAAGGGTTTCTGCAATTAGCTGACTACTTGATTAAAAGGAAGTTTACAGTGTAGGTATGGTGGGCCCGTGTGAGACCACCGTAAAAATTGCAGAAGCAGATCACAGTGAGCGAACGGTCAAAAATGTATTATGGGGATAGTGGCACCCAAGAGGACCAGCGTAAAAATTGCAGAAGCAGATCACAGTGAGCGAACGGTCAAAAATTTATTACGGGGATAGTGGCACCCAAGAGGACCACCGTAAAAATTGCAGAAGCAGATCACAGTGAGTGAACGGTCAAAAATGTATTACGGGGATAGTGGCTCCCAGGGGACCCACCGAAAAAAATTACAATTGGTAGGGTCAACAGAACCCAAAAAATAAAATAAAAATTGTCACTACAAAAGGTGTATTTTAATTTAGAGGGTGCAGAGCTGGAGTAAAAAAAAAAAAAATGGGGGGGTGTAAAAATATTTTTATGTTGCAGGAGCTTTTTACCCTGAGTGGCCTTGTATTCTCTCCTGGTTAAGGGGCTGAAGGTGCTCGATGGGGCAGATTTGAATGCGGAGAGATGTAAACTCCCCTGGGAAGTGTGAGACAGGCCTGATTGTGCACCCCACGGCGTAGTATATAAACAACAGATGGTACAGGGTACTTGGCTTATGTTTTTTGTTTCCTGGAGGTATTCCCACTCTCCTTTCGGAGAATCAATGCTGTATAAATCTGATTGTGCACCCCGTCAGATCAGTTCATCCAGGTGATGTGCAGCGAATTCTTTATCCCCTCCGATGTGATCGTCAGAGGCGGAGAGCCAAGCAGTAAACAGGAGGGAAGCGTGTGGAGGTACTGATGCAGCACTATCTCCAAGATGGCCGCAACACGTGGCACCGCGTGCGAGCGGACCTTAACTCGGTCAGTCCAAATATCGCCCCTGAGCAGTGGTCGGAATGAGCTCCCACTCTAAGAAGCCGCTGCAGGGGTGTTCTCGACGGCTCGGTACGGAGCTCAAGCAAAAGCGGCCATCCACTTGGCCCACCTCCCAGAAACCCCCAGGAAGGAAGTTTACTTCCTGACCTTACAACGACCCATGTACACATTATCCAAAGAGGACAGCTGTGATTGGCTCCAGCCACCACCCGCAATTTTATATTTTTAGCATTAAAATTTTTCTTATTAAATATTTGTCTGCGAGCCAGATGCAGCCATCAAAAGAGCCACATCTGGCTCGCGAGCCATAGGTTCCCGACCCCTGCTATATACAGAGACAATAAACTGTAAAGCAAAATACTTGCAAATAAACATTGGGGCGGCCGTTTTATCACAGGTTGCTTTGTATGCTTCCGGCCTGTTCAGTACAAAAATGACTGCAGCTCATTAAAATGTATCGATTTTGGAGTGCTATTTGGTGCTAAAACACCCACTATTCATGTGTGTGATTCTTAAAATTGACCGTCAGTCATTTGCTAGAATGAGCACTTTAACTATAAAGGCACAGCAATCTTCAGACAGACACAGGCAAAATTACTGAACCCAAATGCACCTAATAACATACAAAACAACAAATCACTGAATTCTGGCCGAGTTATACCAGAACAATTAACCTATTCATAATTACTATCACCCAGATACTACACAAAATTAACAAGGGAATACAGTATTGCAAAGTGTAACGAATATCAAAAAGCATCTACTAAATAAAACCTACAAATCAATACAATGGAAAACCTGCACCTATTTATCCAAGTAATAATAGAACTAGGAATATATATATATTTAGCAGACTATAATAATAGAGAATACATAACAGATTGATACAGCCAGTAATACTTATCCAGTCGTTGGTTTTCATATGATGATGGTGATGATGGTAAAATGGAGTTGGCTGTCCAAAAAGACAAAGGTTAGACTGATTTCTTCTGTCCTTTGCTTACCCTTTTCTATTACCCCTGCCCCTCCCCTTTCTGTTATCTGCCCCCGAGACCCAATCCCAGTGATAATCCTGAAACAAAAGGAACCAATTGTAACTCCCCCCAACTTTCTACTCTTTTCTTTAAACAGGGAAATTGCTTAAGCTTCTTCGCTCCCATTCAGTCTCTCATCAGTACAAATCCCCAGAAACAATCCAGGTGGGCTTTGTACGATGCTGCTCTTTAATTAACGTGTCGGTTACAGCCATTGCCTCTTGTCAGTGTTTTAATGAACGTGGCACAGGCTCTGTTCCCTGAGAATTAAAGAAGCCGCAGTGAAGTCGTCCAAACTTCCAGTGTCGCTGCTACACAGTGTCAGGATCCATGCCTGCTGCTCGCTGCCAAATCCGTGCTTGTAGCACATCCAGGAAAAGTGCTGCCCTCAGGTTCAGCACAAATCCAGAACCTTCACAGTTAAATCACAAAACACACACACACCACACCCCTGTGTCTGCAATAAAGGTTCTCCCTGCCCCCCCCCCTCTGGACTTCAGCATTAACTCCTATACCTTGACCTGAAAAGACCTATGATTGCCTATTCTCTTTGTGTACCAGACCTCTGCTTTTCCCACCGACTCTGCATCCTCTCTGCCAGCCCCTGAACCTCAGACCGTCTCCTGACTACGATTCCTGCCTAGCCCTCTTGACACCACGCTATATTGCAAGGTACTGTCTGCCAATAACCCTGAACTCACTGCATACTGGGCTTAATACAACCAGACTGGGACCCCACCAGCGCTGAGCCTGACAGAATGCTGAAGTCACACACCATTGAGCCTGCGGTGATTCTGTCAGCCCTGAAGGGCTTCGAGTTTCAGCTATTCGGGTTATTGGAGGAGATTTGGAACTTTAAAGACTCTGTACAGTGGCAAGAAAAAGTATGTGAACCCTTTGGGATTACGTGGAGTTTTGCATGAATTGGTCATAAAATGTGCTCTGATCTTCATCTAAGTTACAACAATTTGAAAAACACAGTCTGCTTAAAATAATACAACATAAACATATGTTTTCATGTGTTTATTGAACATAACATGTAAACATTCACAGTGCAGGGTGGGAAAAGTATGTGAACCCCTAGCCTAATGACTTCTCCAAGAGCTAATTGGAGCTAGGAGTGAGCCAACCTTGAGTCCAATCAGTGTGATATTATTGGATGTGTTGTTGAAAGCTGTCCTTCCCTTTAAAAACACACACCAGTTTTGGGTTTACTGGTTTCAAGAAGCACTGCCTGATGTGAACCATGCCTCGCAGAAAAGCGCTCTCGGAAGACCTATGATCAAGAATTCTTGACTTGCATGAAGCTGGAAAGGGTTACAAAAGTATCTCCAAAAGCCTTGTTGTTCATTTGTCCACGGTAAGACAGACTGTCTACAAATGGAGGAAGTTCAGCACTGTTGCTACTCTCCCTAGGCGTGGTGGTCCTGTAAAGATGACTGCAAGAGCACAGCGCAGAATGCTTAATGAGGTAAAGAAGAATCCTAGACTGTCAGCTAAAGACTTACAGAAATCTCTGGCACATGCTAACATTTTTGTTGACACATCTACAATAAGGAAAACATTAAACAAGAATGGAGTACATGGGAGGACACCACGGAGGAAGCCATTGCTGTCCAAAAAGAATATTGCAGCACGTTTGAAGTTTGCAAAAGAACACCTGGATGTTCCACAGCACTACTGGCAAAATATTCTGTGGACAGATGAAACCAAAATTGAGTTGTTTGGAAAAAACACACCACACTATGTGTGGAGAAAAAAAGGCACAGCACACCAACATCAAAACCTTAACTCCACTGTAAAATATGGCAGAGGGAGCATCATGGTTTGGGGCTGCTTTGCGGCCTCAGGGCCTGGACGGATTGTTCTCATTGATGGAAAAATGAAATTCCAGAGTTTATCAAGACATTTTGCAGGAAAACGTAAGACCATCTGGCCGCCAACTGAAGCTCCACAGAGGAGGGGTGATGCAACAGGACAATGACCCAAAGCATACAAGTAATTCAACAAAAGAAAGGCTTCAACAAAACAAAATATGCTTTCTGGAGTGGCCCAGTCAGAGTCCTGACCTCAACCCGATTGAAATGCTGTGGCATGAGCTTAAGAGAGCGATTCACACCAGACATCCCAAGAATATTGCTACACTGAAACAGTTTTGTGAAGAGGAGTGGTCCAAAATTACTCCAGATCGTTGTGCAGGTCTGATCTGCAACTACAGGAAATGTTTGGTTGTGGTTATTGCTGCCAAAGGAGGGTCAGCCAGTTATTAAGTCCAAAGGTTCACATACTTTTTCCACCCTGCACTGTGAATGTTTACATGTTCTGTTCAATAAAAACATGAAAACATATAATGTTTGTGTTGTATTATTTTAAGCAGACTGTGTTTTTCAAATTGTTGTGACAGATGAAGATCAGAGCACATTTTATGACCAATTCATGCAAAACTCCACGTAATCCCAAAGGGTTCACATACTTTTTCTTGCCACTGTACATAACATCTCTCTGGGGGTGCGTGTCCCACCTGGGAAAAGAGGCCCACTAACTGCAGAGGAACGTTCCTGGAGAAAAACACAGAACCTCTGTATGTACTGTGTGGATTCCTTGCATTTCCTGGTAAACTGCCCCGTGAGACCCCAAAGAAGACCAGCTCCCGTGCCTGAGCCGGCAACAGTTTCACGGCAAGCCCCAATAAAAAAGACCGCACCCGTAGCCAAGCCTCCTAGAAAAGCTCATGGTCCTGTGGCTGAACCCCAGCCCAGGCCTGTAACTAGACTTGCTCCTGTGGCTGAACCCCGGTCCAGACCTGGTACTAGAAGAGCTCCTGGTCTTGTGGATGAACCCCGGTCCAGGCCTGCCACCAGAGAACCTCCAGCACCCATGCGTACGCCCGTATCCAGAAAGAAGCTACCCTCTATGCTTGCTGACCCTAGGTGTATGGAGTTCAAGACTACCAGACCAAGTGAGGAGGAAGATCTGGTGACACCAATGGAAACTGAAAACACTGTGTCCATGGAACCTGTGTACCCCATACCTATGGAGCAAGATCCCACCGTGCCTGTGGCTTCTGATCCAGCCATGGAGATTATGTGTATCCAGATTGCAGGTGTGAAGTCCATGTCCAGACAACACCTCATGGGTAGTACTGCTACTCCCATCACTGCTACGGGTAACCGTTCGCCTGCTTCTGTGTCTGTTTTCCTTCAGCTTTGGTTCACGTTCAACCTGTGGGGAAAATACCAGCTGCACCCACTTCTGCCACGGTGTATCAAAGGCCAAGGCAAGACCCGCCACCACCATCTCTGTGCCACTCTTTACATGAATCAGAGTCTGCTGATGAATGGTTCTCTATAAACTCCGACAGCGAGGTGGAGACAGCCCCAGTGAACTTAGGCCATTATAAGCATCAACGCCAGATGGCAAGACGTGCCAAAGGGCCTCCAGGTGATCCTGCCAGAAGTATCGGCGCTGCCATTCACCAGCCAAGTGTCAGATGAAAAGCTGCAGTTCCTCGCTATGATCCAGAGTGGGAATCCAGCGACGAGGATATGGAAAACCTACCTTCACTGCAAGACCTATTGCTGGCATTTGAGAAAAATAATGGCTATATTGGCACGGCTATTGCCAACTCCATCTCCAGTACTGCCAGACACTCTCCTATGGCGTATTCTGTGGCGCTGTATTTTCTACCCTGGCTATCCAGCCCCCTCAGAGTTCTCCATGTTCCTTTACTGCTAACACTGGCAATACTCGTTTAGCTCCGTCGCTAACCATCCAGGAGATCGAACCTGGGGATCCTGAGACACTCGTTCAGCGGAGCCTGCACCCCAAGTACCTGCAGCGGAGCCTGCACCCCAAGTGACTTCAGTCGAGACCCCCAAAGTCATTACTGCAGAAGATTTTGGTGTTATTGTCTCCTCCGTGACCAACCTTGCTAACCAGGTCAGTGTCCTCACTGAATTAGTGAAGGTTATCCTGCTACGGTATGCTGCCATCCTGGAGTCACCCCTGGAATCCATTCCTTCCATCATACCTGTGCCAGCTTCCAATCTGGATACTCCCTCAGGGACATCTGAATATCCCAGAAGGATTGCAGGAATATCTAAAGTGGACAACCCCATCATTCATACCCGCAAGAGACTAATCACCACCACATCCCTGGGTATGCATAATCCTCCTGTAGTCTCTGCCATTCCTGTATCCAGAGGAAACACCCATCCTGGAAAACCTTACCAGTGAGACTTCTGCTGTCCACCCCTGTGAAGCTACTCTGAAGTCCTCCAAGACCAAAGCGAGGAGATGTCAGAGGAAGGCCAGTACCCTGGCTACTGAGAAAACTGAGGATCCGGCACCTTCCGGTGATGAACATATATGAACTTGTGTTTGATTCTTGCAGGTCATCAAGCAAGCCTGTTCGAGACCAGAGGTCGCTGCTTTAGAGGGGGTGATATGTCAGGATCCATGCCTGCTGTTCGCTGCCAAATCCGTACTTGTAGCACATCCAGGAAAGTGCTGCCCTCAGGTTCAGCACAAAACCAGAACCTTCACAGAACACACACACACCACACCCCTGTGTCTGAAATAAAGGTTCTCTCTGCCCCTCCCTCTGCACTTCAACATTATCTCCCATACCTTGACCTGGAAAGACCTATTATTGTCTACTTTATGTCTACCAGACCTCTGCTTTGCCCTCCGACTCTGCATCCTCTCTGCCAGCCCCTGAACCTCAGACCGTCTCCTGACTACGATTCCTGCTTAGCCTTCTTGACACCACGCTATACCGCAAGGTACTGTCTGCCAATAACCCTGAACTCACTGCATACTGGGCTCAATACAACCACACTGGTACCCCACCAACGCTGAGCCTGATACACAGCGCGTGAGCAGGATTTTAGGAGAGAGCAGGGAGTAAGTGATCAGAATTGACTGTAGGGATTGAGGGGAGACCCGGGAGAGAAATGTATTACTGCATCCATTACATTCTGGAACCCCAGGGTGATATGAAGGAAGTGAACGTCACATGATGCAGGATATGATTGAAGTCAGATAACTTAACTCATCCCCTTTAGAAAGCACACAAAGTCCTTTATATTTTCTTCACTTTATTGAGGAAGTAACAGCAAATAAAAGGTGTCTTTATAGATAGAGGGCTTTTCAGTTGTACCTTGTTATGGGAGGAGGAGATAGAGAGGGCTTTTCAGTTGTACCTTGTTATGGGAGGAGGGGATAGAGAGGGCTTTTCCGTTGTACCTTGTTATGGGAGGAGGGGATAGAGCGGGCTTTTCAGGTGTACCTTGTTATGGGAGGAGGGAGAGAGAGGATGAAATCACAATGTATGTATTATAGATTCTTGCTGACTATCTCTAAGGTAAAACTGAGGGATTAGCAATTTGCAGAAGCAGGAAATGGGGCTGGACCAAACTAACTATGAGGGTTTGTCAGGGAGAGTGGACTGATCCATTTTAAGTGAAAAAATAGGGGGAAAACAAATAAGGAATCTGGTTCCATGATAAATAAAATATAATGAAATAAATAAAAGTAACAGACGTTAAACACAAGCAGATTCATCATGATGGTGAAGTAAGTACAAACAAAAACCCCACAAAAAAGAATAAATAGCGTTGTCCTGTCCCCACTCCATGCACTCCCGGAGTCTTTGTGCAGCTTAACAGGCAGCTAAACCGTTCCTATGAGTCGAATAAATGAGACCGGTTTGCAGTCTGTATGTTTATTTGAATTTAAGCAAGCATGGGATAGGCATAAGGCTATCCTAAACAAAAGATAAATCCAGGTAAAGTATCCATGTAATTGGGCGACTAGATGGGCCGAAAGGTTCTTATCTGCCGACATTTTTCTATGTTTCTATGTTTTAACTCGTTGTAGGAATGTGGTAAAACTGTGGGGAAGCGGAACAGTACAAAGTGTAAAAATACAGGATCTACACAAATTTGTTATAGCAGTAACACATTGATAGCATTACAGAAACAAGGTGTGTCAGTATTAAACACTTAGGCCATGCTGCAACCATGTGAAAAGCAGATGGCTACAATGCAGGGGGAAACAAATACACAGCATTTTATAGGATGCTTCTAAAACTGATGGCTAGGGGGGAGTTAAACTGAAGTCCTTACCGACGATGCTTCTCATAGAGGAGAGAGATGGTGGCTCAATGCTTTCTTTAGCTCCGGTGATAAGGAAATTAGGTTCTTCTTCCCTCAATCCCTTGCTGTAGCAAGGAAGCATGTGACCAGCCAGCCCATAGAATGCTGGACATTTCAAACATTCTGCTCTGGAGGCAGCACAAAGGTAAAGCGACATTATGAATGACAGACGGACGGGTGGATGTTCCTAAGGATGAGTGAACAATCTCGCCACACGTTCTCCAAGGGATAAACCCTCCTGTGTCCATCAATCCCACTTAAAACACGAGCTCCAGATTGGGGCTTAGATCTCTTGGGAGGATATGTTGTGTTATATCCTGTTGGACTGCAGCGAGCTACATCATCATGTGACCCTCGGACGCTGCTTAGAAGCCGCTGAATACCAGTGCGCAGAGACGCCACGTTCCGTAATGTGCTAATCTGTTTATATGTAGATAAATCTGAGGCTCGTGTCAGACGAGCGCAGTGTGAATGTCCGTTTTTGCGCACATAATAACGTCCTTCCTCATACCTCATCCTTCACCTGCCCTGATGCTGCCACTAATCACTACAACACTACTCTTATCTCTGCTCTAGACACTCTTGCTCCTCTTCAACTCTGTAAGGCCCCACGCCGCCAGCTTCAGCCCTGGCACACCCTCCAGACTCGCTACCTGCAAAGATGCTCCCGCACCGCAGAGCGTGCCTGGAGGAAATCCCGCTCTGAAGCTGATTTTGTTTTACTTCAAGTTTATTCTCCGGTCATACACCTCTGCCCTCCACTTGGCCAAACAATCCTTCTTCTCATCTCTTATATCTACGCTGTCCTCCAACCCTAAACGGCTCTGGTCCACCTTCAACACCCTCCTCTACCCACCTGCACCTCCCCCCACAGCTGCCTTCAGCGCTCAAGACCTGGCAGACTACTTCCTCAGTAAAACTCTAACTATCAGAAGCAACATCCCAACACAAGATAGTTATCTGCCACCTCCACTCCCAGAGGTCCCCTCTGCCACCCTCTGCCGCTTCCTCCCAGCCACTGAGGAGGAAGTCAATTCCTTATTGTCCTCCTCACATCTCACCACGTGCCCGCTCGACCCCATTCCCTCACATCTAATTCCTCCCCTCTCCTCCTCCCTCACCCCTGCTCTCACACACATCTTCAACCTATCTCTCTCCACTGGCTCCTTTCCATCCGCCTTCAAACACGCGCTAGTTACCCCTTTACTAAAGAAACCATCCCTCGATCCCAACTCTCCATCCAACTACCGCCCTGTATCCCTGCTTCCCTTCACATCAAAGCTCTTAGCAAAACTAGTCTTCAACCACCTCTTCCTGTCCTCGAATTCCCTGGCTTCCGTCCCCTACACTCAACTGAAACTGCCCTCACCAAAGTCACCAACGACCTCCTAACTGCTAAAAAACACGGCCACTATTCTATTCTCATCCTGCTTTACCTCTCGGCTGCTTTTGACACTGTTGACCACCCCCTCCTTCTACAGACCCTCAACTCTCTGGGTCTCGGTGACACTGCACTTGCTTGGGTTGACTCCTATTTATCCAACAGGTCCTTCTGTGTGTCCTTTGCTGGTAACTCCTCCTCTTCATTCCCTCTATCTGTTGGTGTACCTCAAGGCTTTGCCCTTGGTCCTCTGCTCTTTTTCATCTACACCCCTCCCTGGGCAAAATCATCAACAGCTTTGGCTTTAATTACCACCTCTACGCTGATGACACTCAGATCTACCTCTCTACCCCTGATCTCTCTCCCCCTGTCCTTTCAAAAGTCAGTGACTGTTTATCTGGCATCTCCTCCTGGATGGCCTCCCACCACCTAAAGATCAACATGTCAAAGACTGAACTCCTACTTATTCCTCCCTCCAATGCCTCCCCACCTCCTGACTTCTCTATCACGGTGGAGGGTATCACCATCTCCCCATCAAACCAAGTTCGCTGTCTTGGAGTTACACTTGACTCTGCTCTTTCCTTCATCAAGTCTCTTTCCTCCTCCTGCCGATACCAACTGCATAATATTTCCAGAATTCGGCCATTTCTTACCGCTGTCACCACAAAACAACTCATACATGCCCTGGTAATCTCCCGACTCGACTATTGCAATAATCTCTTATCTGGCCTCCCTCTGTCCCGCCTCTCCCCCCTACAATCCATCCTGAACGCCTCCGCCAGGCTAATTCACCTCACCCGCCGCTCTGTCTCTGCCGCTCCCCTCTGCGAGTCCCTTCACTGGCTCCCCATCCACTGCAGAATTAAGTTCAAAATCCTTATCCTTACCTACAAAACCCTCACTAACTCAGCGCCCCACTACCTGTCCTCACTAATCACCAAATACACCCCAGCCCGCTCCCTAAGGTCAAACAGTGACCTGCGCCTAGCTTCTCCCCGCATCACCTCTTCCCATGATAGACTGCAGGATTTCTCACGCGCAGCCCCCACTCTCTGGAACGCTCTCCCTCGTACTGTCAGACTTTCCCCTAACTTCTCTTCCTTCAAACGCTCCCTTAAAACGTTCCTATTTAGGGAAGCCTACCACCCAACTCACTGACGCAACCATCAATCACTCTCACCTTACAGTCCTCTCCTCCTGTTTCCAACCCCAACCCTCCCAGATTGTGAGTTCCTACGGGAATAGGGCCCTCATCTCCTCCTGTACTGTTTATCAAATGTTGTTCAATGTATTGTAACCCTGTCTGTACTGTGCTTATTGTACAGCGCTGCGGAATATGCTGGCGCTTTATAAATAAAGAATAATAATAATAATAATAAATAATCCGTTGCATCATAGAATAATTGGCAATCGAGCCCCCCACACGAAATGCATCCGCACCAAACTGCGGGCGCACAACGCACGCGGCAAACGGACGCAAGTTAGGCAAGAACATAAAATCGCTAGAACGGACGTGCGGAGTGCGCCACGTCTGCAACATCCGCATAGCTTTGTGTGTGAGTGATGGAACGTGGTCAGACGGACTGCATTTATACGTCCAGCATTTTTGATGGACAAAATGGTTTTCATATTTAATTTATTTTCCCTGCTACATCCGTCAAAAATAACATCAGTTAAAAAAAACGGACTTTGTGGCCACTACTGTGTCTTCCGTCAGAAAGTGCATCCGTACTGCACGGGCGCACAGTCCTGTCAGGATCTGTTCTCAGGAAAGTATCCTGGACGACAAAGGGTACGAGAGGAACCACTATGTAGCAGTCTTGCCTGTACGTAGCGAGTATCAGAGTCAGGAGAAATAATATATATATATAACACTGCCTGTCTGCTGGTACCAGTGGCGTCAGGTTTGTAGTAAATCAGATGGTATTGTTCTTCTTAAGATGTGCCAGACGTCTTGATGTAATATATATATAGTAACCTGTAGAGTAGTCGAGGTGGATAGCGTAGGTATTAGGCAGGCAGAGTACTATGCAGCGTCGAATAACCAAGCAAGAAGGTCGTGGTAGGCAGAGTTCTGTGCAGCGTCGATATAAACAAGCAATATGGTCGTAGGCAGGTAGAGTTCTATGCATAAGTTCGTATCCAAGCAAGGGTCATAAGCCAAAGGAGTC
>RXON01000211.1:0-2500 GCA_009667805.1 Leptobrachium leishanense
ACAGTGGACGCAATCTGCTGTATTTCACCTCCAAGAACACGAAAATCTTCCTTAATCTCAGAAACTTCATTGCTAGCCAAGTCATTTGTCCCTAGATGGACTAGAACATCCACTTCCCCTTGCTGCTTTGCTTGTTTGACAATATTGAGAATATGTCTCTTGTCTCTACGAGCAGTAGCCCCAGGAATACATCTCACCAAACCACTACTCTCCAGCTCAACACCTCTTATGATAGAATCACCCAGCAACAATTGCCTTCTATCATGTCCCACCTTTTCCTTATTGTTCTTGGTTGCAGTCCTGCATACCTTAGGCATAGGGGATGGTGTTTCCTCAACTATGGTGTCTGAGCCTACTTCCGTCTCACCACTACACTCTGAAAGTGCCTCAAAAGAATTAAGAATAGCCACAGACTGTGGGACATGCCTTCTATCCACAACTCTAAGTCTACCAGATCCTACAGTAGTCCATCTGCCACTCCTAGGAGGCCTCTGTGGCAGTGGCTTTGTAACAGTCATAGCCATAGCCTGAGTTTGTGTAACAGATAATTTACAAATCTCAGACTTCAAACAGGCAATTTCCTGCTGCAATAAAGAGAGCTGCCTACATATCAGGCACACTCCAAACCTCCAAAAATTGGATCTAAAAACAAATGCATGACAGCTCTTACACTGGACCAAGCCTGCCATTATAAAAGAATGGATTTAAACCAACAAATATTACCTTTTTGTAGGTTTTCTACCTCAAGAGTATCTCCAGAAGATCTCTAAGTGCTCAATTTGAAGACTTCACTTACAAGGCTTCCCAAGCTCAATTAGACCAAGCTAATATTCCACAAGCTTTATATAGTCACCTAAGAACACCTCCCCCAGCAAGGCGTGGACAAGTTTAACCACTTTAGCAAATAGCACGCAATTGATTCCAATTGTATGCTAATCAGTAAGAGGAATGAGTCACCAGCCTAACCTAATTTACACACCAGACTTAACTTAAAACCTTAAGATGAATAGAAAAGATCTGTTTGAAACAAAAATCAAAATCACTCACCAGAAGATCTCTAAGTGCTCACTTTGAAGACTTCACTTAGAAGGCTTCCCAAGCTCAATCGTGTCACATAAAAGTCACGTAAAAAACGTGTCACATAAAAGTCACGTAAAATCTATCCATGTCATTAATCTTACCTCTGCATCCTTGAATTGCACCCCAATACCCACCCGTGCACTTCTAATGCTGGCTCTGCACCTCCAGAAATGTTCCTGTGTTGCTGAACCAATAAAGCTGTTCTTACCCCGGTCCTGTATTTATATTCTGCAGACTGCACCTCTACAATGTCACCCTATTCCTCTTTTTTAAACTTTATATCTGTTCCAGTCCCACTGCATCCTTAAATCCTTCTCCTAAAATTGTCAGTGCTCCTCTAAACCTGTCTATTTCCCTCCAGCCTGTCCCTGCTCCCCTAAACCTGCCAATTCCCCTCTATGGCTGTCCTTGCTCCCATAAACCTGTCTATTTCCCCTCAGCCTGTCCCTGCTCCCCTAAACCTGTTTCCCCTCAGCCTGTCCCTGCTCCCCTAAACCTGTTTCCCCTCAGCCTGTCCCTGCTCCCCTAAACCTGTTTCCCCTCAGCCTGTCCCTGCTCCCCTAAACCTGTTTCCCCTCAGCCTGTCCCTGCTCCCCTCTCCCCTAAACCTGTTACCCCTCAGCCTGTCCCTGCTCCCCTAAACCTGTTTCCCCTCAGCCTGTCCCTGCTCCCCTCTCCCCTAAACCTGTTTCCCCTCAGCCTGTCCCTGCTCCCCTAAACCTGTTTCCCCTCAGCTTGTCCCTGCTCCCCTAAACCTGTTCCCCTCAGCCTGTCCCTGCTCCCCTCTCCCCTAAACCTGTTTCCCCTCAGCCTGTCCCTGCTCCCCTCTCCCCTAAACCTGTTTCCCCTCAGCCTGTCCCTGCTCCCTTAAACCTGTTTCCCCTCAGCCTGTCCCTGCTCCCCTCTCCCCTAAACCTGTTTCCCCTCAGCCTGTCCCTGCTCCCCTAAACCTGTTTCCCCTCAGCCTGTCCCTGCTCCCCTGTTGCTGTCCTCTGCTTTACAAAGAAAGACTTCCTACATGCTCTCACGTAATCTCATGACAGCTGCTGAACAGTGTCACTGTGGTCAAGTGGACAAACTGGGTATTGCATGTCAGTAGATTCTCATGTAGAACAGATGACACAGAGCTCCAGGTTTAATCTCTCCAGGGATCACTTATCAGTCCCTCCAGGCGAGTTGACCAGTGCATTTTTGAGCTCTGCTTGTAATTAAATATCTAAATATCTTAGTTGATTATAAACTATCAGTGTTATTCAAAGAAAATCGAAAAGTCCCCGTACGTTCGGTGACTTTTCATTCGCTTCGATTCGGCGAGATTCGGCGATCCTATTTCGGCAACCCTGTGGTGTATTCATCAAGCACCACAGGGTCCCTGAAGTGCAAGGAAAACCCGCCGCCAACCCGCCGAACACTCACAGCA